>JAKUCM010003549.1:0-37985 GCA_023374145.1 Lepidium sativum
CTCTTTTTTATGTGATGGATGTTTTATTTATATGATGAATGTTCCCTTTTTATTTGTTGTCATATACCCGATATCTTCTCATAATTTATGTTTTAACAATAAGGCTTATATTGGTAAGTACAAAGCAATTGAACAATGGAATAATAAACATATTGTAAAAGAGAAATTCAAACAAGAAATAGGAAATTAAAAGTCACTTTCAGTTTAATTTTGCCAACAAAATGCAACACTATATTCTATAAACTTTCAATGTGACTTTCTACATAAGATCTACCTTTGAAACTTTAATTTTACAAAACATATTTCTTTAAAAAGTTAATACATGAAATCGTAGACACGAACATATGGAAAACATAAATTGAATGAAACAAATATAGTCATTGTATACAAATGAGTAAAACAAAGATAAGTGTAGATCATCACAAGTATAACTCTTTTGAGGTTTCGTAAACTCATTTACTATTGTATAACTTTGTTATATTAATTGTGGGCCCAAAATTTGTTCTCGGTGGCAAACTGGAATGTCCGGTGCAAATTGAAATTAAAAAATTTCCTCTTTGATTTTTAAATTTTTCACTCTAGTTTCAAAATCTTTCTCTCCCATATTGTCATTATATTCACATTTTCCTCTCCTTCTCTCATATCTTCCTTTCTCATATCTTCCTCTCTCATCACTCCCATCCCCTCTCTTCTCCGTGTGAGCTAGATTTGCCTCTGTCAACCAAATCAATAAGCTATCTCTTCTTTGCGTGACTTATATTTGCCTCTATTTACCCGATTTGGGTATCTTTATTTTTGATATGTGTGATTTAGGATTTTTATTTTCAAATTTGTTTCTGATTTAGGATCTTTATTTTTTATTTTCTTTCTGATTTAGGATCTTTATTTTCGATTTTGTTTGTAATTTAGTACTCAATGGTGTATGTACCATCCTCGGAAACCCCCGATGACATAGAATAGTTGTCTGCATACATGGATCCCCAATAGATTTTAGAGGAAAGTGGTTGGGGAATTCCATAGAAGTGCCCTTTTGGTGCCAGAATCTACATGGATCGCACAAATGAACCTCCTATAAACAAAGTTTACTTCACTTGCTGTGAAGAAAAGGTATGCGTACTTTGTAAATAATAATTAGTGTAACTAGTGTAAGTATTCTACTAAATTGTTGTAACTTTACTTCTAGGATGATAAGATGCATCTCCGCCAAAGTTCGGACCAAACAATACAAGGGGAGTGTGAGAATCTAAGGTTCATTGTCAATAAGCTATATAAGAAGATTGATGCCCAAGCTCGAGTACTGGATGAGAACAAGGTGCGTATGGAGAATTTTCTGGTTGAAGACTACATCAGTGAGTTGTGGATGAAGACAATAGAGTAAGATGTGAAGATTTAAAACTCGAAGGATTTGGTGACTACGCTTACAGCCAGTCCATTATCTCATAAGTAGTTACAGGCTGCACCAAAACAAAAAACTTTTTCTTGGTTAGTGTGATCCGTTGACATAAATCCAATTGTTTTATTTTTTGGATTCCTTCGCATTTGTTTTTCCCCTTCCTGGGGGTATCAAGATGCCACTTTGTTAAGCCTTGGGTTAAGGTTGAGTAGACAAGTCTCAATCCTAGTTATAAGATATCTAATATATGTTTTAAAACTTATCTTATCTACTTTATGACTTCTTAATCCATCTTGTGATATGTCCACTCTATGTTTTAAAACTTTTATTCTCTATGCTTGTAAGATATTTAAGGTTGGACTTCGTATATTTCCCTTCTCTTGAATCAATGTAAGATATCTAATATAAGATATATCTTTATATCTTCCAAGAACCAGAACAAAGTCTGTAATTACGTGAATCCATCACCAAAACGTACATCATCAATCTCTTCACGCAGCAATGTTACAAGATCAACCAACTCACTAAATTTGGTTACTCTGCATCATTTTTTGGACCTTCGTTTCCCCCTTTCGGCTCATTTACATCATCATCCTTGCGCGCTTCTATATCTTCTTTGTACATCATAGTAACAACATCAATATCATTCATATACTCCTCATCCTCTTCCGTGATTTCAGACAGCCTCACCTTTTCCTCATCATTTATAAAGATTACACTATCAATGGCCTGCACCAAAAATTAATTAGTATTACTAGAATAACTTACCCATGTTTTACCATTTCATTCGTATAACTAGGATAAATTACCCAATTCTTAGCATTTCAGTAGTACAACTAGGATAACTTACCCAAATTTCACCATTTTAAGTAGTATACCACGGATAGTTTACCCTACTTTAACAATTTCTCGGATAACTAGCCATACTTTTACCATATATACGTAGTATAACTAGGAAAATTCACCCTACTTTTACCAAGGAAATGGTTGATTTCTTGAAGAAAATATCATGTCGAATCAATTTTCTTGAACTTCGATCGGCACATCCTAGAACAATCTGACATTGCGGGTGGACATTTTACTCTGCAGTTGGTTGCCAACTACTTGATTGCCTCAAACACCAATAACTTCACACCACAAATAAAACAGAATAATCATTTTCTTAAATAAGTGTAACTAACCTCCAGTGGGATAACAAATCTGGGAATGGTCCTTTACCCCAAACCGGCCCCTTAAAATGTTTATGTGTATGCTTGATCTCACCAATCATATGTTCAAAGGTCCACCTCTCCGAAGGAAATTTATAGCACAACCTCAAATCAACAACTGCCCTCAACAAAAATGGCTTCACACGAGTTGCATCTTTTCTCACTTTTGTCGGAGCGTCAAGGACACTACAAATGAAATACAACACCACCATCTTTAGTATTTCATTGCTATGATCACGTACTATTTTCTCCAATGTTGTTTTCACATCATTCAGTCTTATGGTTTTGACATCTTTAAAATGTTTATTCCAAAACCTGTTGGTCCCCGTTATTCTTACATAATCTGGGCTATCACAGTGTTTGCAGTTTAGACCCGAGATTAATATATGCTCCCTCAAACTGTACCGGATTGAAATACCATTGACAATGAACCAAGTTTCTTTTTTAGTCTCAATATGTGCAGTTCGTAGAAGAAGCATCTACATGCCCATTGTCATGTGAGTTTTCCCCATCGACATATGGAAGATATGTTGGAACTATATATGCTTCGTAAACCACTCAGTCTCTACATCTGTGAATGGATGCCTCAAAACTTTTAAATAGCTCCAACGTTTGCTTGATGTAGCACCAAGTCCATTATCATCTTCTTCTCCACCTTTATCTCTTTGTTCATCTTCTGTATTTTGTAACAAAGACCAATTTTAGTTTTTACCAATCTGATAACAAGTACTTTTCAACACTACTAACATTACCATTTCATCAAAACAACTCACGAATACTTTCAAACACCCACAATAACAAATTGGTGTGATTACTTACCATAGCAGCGTTTTTTCTGTCGTGAATCACGCTTGGCTCTGACTCTACCCCTGACTCTCTAACCTTTTTGTCCATTTCTTCTCTACCACTTCTTATCATCTTCTTTTGCTTTCTCTGCTTCAGAGTTTTCTCTACCACTTCTTGTTACTTTATCAACTCATTCTTCTCCATTTCTCTCATCGTTTACAACTGCATCCATTTTTTCTACCACCTTTGTTCGTTCAACCATTGTTCCATGGTTTTCTTCCACCGATTTACCAGTTGCGGTTCTTTGTCTTCTTACTGAAAACATTTATCCCACTCCAACAAGTCTTAACTATTGGACTATGATATGTTTGAAATTGAAAGTGGAGTTATTTTATTTTTGGTTTTAAGGATAGGAGATGGAGCGAAAGAAAAAGACGTTCGAATAGAAAAGAGAAATTAAGAGGTTATGAATTTACAATTTACGGTAAGTTTTTAGTTTTAATCGTGAAGAACTAAATAAATGATCCAATCAAATACCTGCTTTTAATGGGTGGGTGAGTTAACCCAAATTTTCTGTATAATTAACGTGTTTTTTTAAAAAAATTTAGATCATTTTATAATTCTTTGATTTGTTTTGAGCTGGAAATCGTTCCTTCCTCATGTGAATCCAAACTAAGTCTTCGGGTGTAAAGTTCTTCTCATGCCTTCCTTTGTTGGCTTTCTTTTAATATTGCTTAGTCTTTTGCTCAATGTTAAGCCTCGTTTTTCATGAAGCTTTTTGACCATCTCAGCTATCTTTTTTCCGTCTAAGTTCACAAGCTCATTGAAAGGTAAAGGTGATAAATCCAATGGAGTTAAGGGATTACACAATCTGAAAAGGGAAAAGTTAGTAGCCGAGTGGATGGAATGATTACAAACTCAACATGAGGCAAGCAATCTTTCCAAGTTCTGATATTATTTTTAATTATAGCACGCAACAAAGTGGATAAAGTCTTATTGACTATTTCAGTTTGTCCATCAGTATGTGGATGACAAGTAGTAGAAAACAATAACTTTGTCCCTAACTTAGTCCACAAAGTTTTCCAAAAATAACTAAGAAACTTAGCGTCTCGATCTGAAACAATCGTCCTAGGTATGCCATGTAAACGCACAACTTCCTTAAAAAATAAATCAGCAACAAATGTAGCATCATCAGATTTGTGACAAGGAATGAAATGTGCCATCTTAGAAAATCGGTTTACTACCACAAAGATAGAATGCATACCTCTCTTAGTTCTAGGCAACCCAAGGACAAAGTCCATTGAGATCTCACTCCATGGTTCACTCGGAATAGGCAATTGGAGATACATACCTTGAGGTTGGACTTTAGACTTAGCTTGCTTACAAGTAACACACCTTGCACAAATTCGTTCCACATCTCTTTTCATATGCGGCCTATGGAAATGTTCTTTTATACCAGTCATGGTCTTAGAGACGCCAAAATGTCTCATAAGGCCTCCTCCATTTGATTCCTTAACCAAAATATCTCTCAAAGAACAATTAGGAATGCACAATTTATTTTCATAGAATAGAAAACCATCATGAAGATAGAAATTTCCATACGCATGTTTCACACAAGTCCTTAACACTTCTTGAAAGTCAAGGTCAGTTTCATATAACTCTTTAATGTGCTCAAAACCAAGAACCTTAGCATCAAGAGTAGATAGTAATGCATATCTTCCTGATAACGCATCAGCCACAACGTTTTATTTTCCTTGCTTATACCGTATGACATAAGGAAATGTTTCTATAAACTCCATTCAACGAGCATGTCGTTTGTTTAGTTTTTGTTGACCCTTCAAGTGTTTCAAAGACTCATGATCCGTATGAATCACAAACTCCTTTGGCCAAAGATAGTGCTGCCATGTTTGCAAAGCTCTAACAAAAGCATACAACTCCTTGTCATAAGTCGGATAGTTTAGAGTTGTTCCTCCAAGCTTATCACTAAAGTAAGTGATTGCCTTCTTCTCTTTCATAAGCACAACTCCAATGCCTACACCTGATGCATCACATTCAATCTCAAATGTTTTAAGAAAGTTAGGCAAAGATAAAAGTGGTGCATTGGTGAGTTTCTCCTTAAGTTGTTAGAACGCATTCTCTTGAGTTTCTCCCCATTTGAATCAAATATCTTTCTTGATCACTTCAGTAAGCGGGGCAGCAATAGTGCTAAAATCACGAACAAACCGTCTATAGAATCCAGCAAGGCCATGGAAACTTCAAACTTCTCCTACACTTTTAGGACTTGGCCATTCTCGGATTGCTCTCACTTTCTCCTCGTCTACTTGAATGTTCTGTGCACTTACATCAAATCCTAGAAACACAAGGTTATCCGAACAAAAGGTACACTTTTTTAAGTTAGCATATAGCTTTTCCTTTCTTAGTACACCTAAAACCGATTTCAAATGCTCATTCTGCTCTTCTAAACTTTTGCTAAAATCCAAAATATCATCAAAGTAGACAACCACAAACAAACCAATAAAATGTCTCAAAACATGGTTAACCTCATGAACGTGTTGGGTGCATTAGTTAATCCAAAAGGCATGACTAACCACTTATAAAAACCATGTTTTGTTTTAAAAGCTGTTTTCCATTCATCACCCTATTTCATTCGAATTTGGTGATATCCACTCTAAGATCAATTTTAGAAAAGACACAAGAACCATGCAGCTCATCTAACATATCATCTAAGCGAGGAATTGGGTGTCTATACTTTACCGTGATATTATTGATGGATTTACAATCAACACACATGCGCCAAGTTCCATCCTTCTTAGGAACTAGTAAAACGGGCACGGCACATGGACTCATGCTCTCACAGATATATCCTTTCTCCATCAGCTCACTCACTTGTCTTTGCAACTCCTTGGTCTCTTCCGGATTGGTTCTATAGGCTGGACGGTTTGGAATGGATGCTCCGGGTACAAATTCTATTTGATGCTCAATCCCTCGGATTGGAGGTAGACCACTAGGGTTCTCATCCGGAAATACATCTCCAAAATCCTGAAACAAAGAAGAAACACCACTAGGCAAACCGGGGTCAAGGTTAGTAGAACTCATAAAGACTTCTTTCAACATAAGTACAAATATAGGCTGATGTGAAACCAAAGCTTTCTTTATCTCACTTGACCTCACAAAGAAATTTTGGTGTTTTTTCTCTTTTCTCTCTTTGTGTGTTTCACTCTTAAGCTCACTCTTTTTTGTCTCTCTCAATCTCACTCTTTTTTTTGTTTTTTTGTGTTTGAGTCACTCATAGCTCTCTCCTCATGTTGCTTTAGAAGCAAATAATCTTGGTAGATCTCATTAGGAGTCATAGGAACAAGCGTAACAGTTTTCCCCTTATAACCAAATGAATGCTTGTTGGTGAAACCATCATGAACAACTTTCCGATCAAACTGCCACGGTCTCCCAAGAAGAATATGCCCAGCCTCCATTGGCACAATATCACAAATCACCTCGTCTTTATACTTCTCAATGCTAAATGGAACCACAACTTGCTTTGACACTTTGAGTTCTCCAAACTCACTTAACCATTGAACCTTATACATCTTGGGATGTTTTCGAGTAGTCAATCCCAGTTTCTCGACAAGTGTAGTACTCGCCACATTCGTACAGCTCTCTCCATCAATTATAAGACTACACACCTTATCAAGAACAAGACATCGCGTGTGGAATAGATTCTCACGTTGCACGTTCTCCTCTAGGTTACCTTGCACACTCAAAGACCTTCTAGCTACCAAAAGATCACCTTTGGTTGCAGGTAACTCTAGCTCATCTTGAGAAGACATAGAATCTGAAACCATTTCTTCCTCAGTTTCGTACTCTCCATTGACTCTAAGTATTATGGCCCTCTTGTTTGAACATTCATTTGCATAATGTCCCCTGCCATGACACTCAAAACATTGCACATCACAATTTCTTGTAGAAGAGGGTTCAACTTTACCTTCGACCTCTTGTCGGCTAATATTCGGATTGGATTCAAACTTTGGTTTTGGAAAAGTTTTGTCTTCGTGTGAGTAGCTAGGACGTTGAGTAATAGAACTCATGCCTTAATTTTGACGTGTGCTACCCTTACTCTTGAGCTGCTGCTCCACCAAGATAGTCTTATGCAACATATCTTCCAATTCCACATAGTGTTGCATCTCTACTCGGTCTTGGATCTCACGATTCAAACCGCTAAGAAATCTGGCCATGGTAGCCTCAAGATCTTCTTCTATATCGGCTCTCATCATAAGTATTTTCATCTCTTAAAAATAATCCTCCACACTTCGGTTGCCTTGCACCAATCTCCTAAGTTTTTGATGTAACTCTCGGTGATAGTGACTAGGAACGAACCGTCGTCTCATCAAGGTTTTCATGTCTTCCCAAGTCTCAATGGGTCTTTCTTTATTTCTTCTCATGCTTGTCACCATTTGATCCCACCATTTAGTAGCATAATCATAAAATTCAGTGGCTGCAACTCGTACCTTGTTTAGCTCGGAATAGTTTTGACAATCAAAAACGAGTTCAATCTTTTTCTCCCATTCAAGATAGGCATCTGGATCGTTCTTTCCTTGAAATGATAGAATTTTTAGCTTAAGTCCCCATAAATTATCTTCAGCCCAACTTCTTTCTTCCTTAGCTCGTCTAGGTCTCCTTCGACTCGAGGTAGATGAGTGTCCATCTCGATCATAGTAGTCAACACTGCCTCTTTGTACTTCCGCCGGTGGTGGATCTCCTTGTACGTTAGGCAGCCAAGGTTGTTGCCTAAGTGTTATCTCATTTTGAACTTGATCAAAACGTTCATTGACTGCTTCCATCTCAACTCTAAACAAACGGGTCATCTCTCCCATCAAAGCTTAAATTTGGAGATTTAGAATTCCTTGTATTTGCTCACCCTCTGGATTGTCGTTATTGTCGTTTGACATACTTAGAACCTGTAATAAAAAGAAGATTCAATAGAAAAATGTCTCACAATCTCTCAAGTGTTTGATACACAAGTGTTTCCCTCAAATTATTGGCTTTTCTCTCAAATGTTCTTACAACCTTACGTCTTTTTCCTCTCTTTTTGAATCTTAAAATTTTCTTATAGAAGTAATCAAACACTTTTTGATTTTTTTTCCTCAAGGGTCAATGACTTAACAAGTATCATACAACTCAAGTATTAGATAGATCTTGTACACAAACAAACAACAAACAAGAATTTTTTGTTTTTGAAATAATAGAAGATGAAAAGTTTTTTTTTTTTTTTTGATTTTCCTTTTTCTTGCTTTTTTGTTTTTTAAAATTAATTAAGAAGAAAATATGAAAAGATAGAAATTGAAAAGATAGAAAATGAAAAGATAGAAGATGAAGAGATAGAAGTTGGAAAGATAGAAGATGAAAAGATAGAAGATGAATAAATATAAAATGAAAATATTAACTAACTTGAAAGTGTGCTCTGATATCAAATGACGCGGAATCCCGAAGGAATCGTCACTCCAAGTTGTAAAGGATAGTTCTTGGTCTTCAAAGAATTTGAGTAACCTCCACCTTAGGTATATCAAACCTAAGATTGTTGTTGTTTCAACTCGCCTTCAATTAAGCAAGGTGGTGGAACCACGGAATGTTGACTCGAGTAACCCCCACTTTTAGTATATTAAACCAAAGATCGTTGTTGTTTCGACTCGCCCCTTCACGCCAATGGCTAGGAATGGTCACACAAGTGTGATGGAAATCACTTGATAAACCAGTTTAATCCCTTGGATATGACACACCAAGAAAGATCAAAAAGTTCACAAAGAACAAAAGAGAATCACTCTCAAATTTATTGATAAAAAAAGTTGGATCCTCACAAATGAGAATTACATGAGTTTATAAAGAAGAGAAAAGACTCTCTAGATTCCTCTAAACTTATTGAATGTCTTAAATATGAAGAGTAAAGACTGAACTATCTTTTAGTCTTCCAAATTTGTCACTATTCATGGGTTGAACTTTAAGATTTAATTTAGGACTTCTCTTGGACTTGTAGAAGGCTCAAAGTGGTTTGGACTTGGCAAGTATAAAGTCCAATGGATTCCTTATGTTGTTCTTTGTCCAAAAGGCCTTGAATAAATCCACAAATGCTCTCCTTGATTTGTTTAGCCCGTGATCGTGTAATTGGACCGACTGGAATCTCCAAAGCTCTCTCGTGATATTCATTGCTTAGCTCCAAGTTCTCCCTAACTTCCTTACTGTTTTCCATGATCATATCACGTGTTGAAATCATACATACACGCCATTGTTTTGGCATACCATATGGAAGAAAGCTCATCTTTTTGTTCAGAAGGAGAAGCTTGGATGAATAAACACTATGATGAATTTCTCCACAAGGTACATTAGATCATTTAGGAAAAACTAAACCATGTTTTTGTGACATGGAAATGACTGTTTTAAACAATTGGGTCGACTCTTTAATTTCCTATGTAGCTGAGATCAGGAAGTTGGAAAATAGAGCGTCTTCTTTCGCCTTCCATTACTTGGAGAGCTAATTGGATATCTCACACTTCCAATGCTAAGATCGACTGAGCTTTATTGCCTTTTAGGATCAAAATGGTTTGATAAAGTACTGCAGACACTTACAAGATAATGTTGTTAACTTCTTGGTTCAATTGTGTGCCACTTTGGATCGTATGTTTGTAAAGTTCTCTACTATCTATAGATTTCATCAAGATCAATGAATATTCTCTTAGTTGAGAGACAACCAAAATATAAATCAGAAATTTTATCATGACCTAGTAGTTCATGTATTATATATATTTTGGTAAGAGAAAAATGTCAATTTAATCTTGAACTTTCTCAAAATAGTTGATTAAACTTTGAATTATGGATGTGGTTGATTAAACCTTTAACTTTTGTTGACTTTTCAAAAAACCCTCAACTTTGCGTTGATTTGGAAAATTAAACAATTCATTCATCACAAATTGAAATTTTCTCTAAATTTGAAAACCAAATCTTTTTAGAGAACTCATGAGCTTTTTTTTCTTCAAGAATAAACTCAATTCGGCGGTTTGAAATATCAAAAACAACATTTCAAAACAACGAATTTGAGCTTAAATTGTGTATTTCAAATTCAAATGTTATTGGATTGAGATTTTATAGTCATTGCATTTTTAAAATAATTGGAAGAATGTTGAGAAAAAGATAATGGAGATGCGGGGAATCGAACCCCGTGCCTCTCGCATGCAAAGCGAACGCTCTACCACTTGAGCTATTTCACATCACAGATTTATATAACTAATAATTTATAAGATAAATCTATTCATTTGGAGGTCTCCAACTGTAAAAGAATCTAAACTTAAAGAGTAGTATCGGAGACTCGGAGTCCGATAATCGAACATCATACATTAAGCTATTAGCTCGTAAGTTATAAAGATTTTGACTGTACCAAGCAAATTTATTTTCTCCATGGAGTTATAAGGTCAGTAAAGTGAAATTATAACCACTCAAATTCCATTTATCCAATAACAATACCTAGTCAAATCATTCTTCAAACTATGGTAATTTATAATTGTATCAGTCGTCGTACGTGTAAACCAGAAAGTACCTTTTTTAAAGAAAGGTTTCATCAAGATATGACTCATATCCATTTTATAACATGTGACTCATCATGATGTTAACTTTAGAACTGTGTATTTTTATACCATTTAAGACACGAATATAAAAAGATAGAAGTTTATAGATAAAAACAATACTCCACAAAATTGGTTGCGTTGTTGTGGTTTGTTTCTTGTTTGAAGTAAAAAAAATATAGAAAGAACAATTTAAGAATAAGAAAATTAACAATAGTAATGAAACGGAGAAATCAGACAAAAATGCGTTCAATACGTAATTACGAAAGAGGAGGCACCACGTGTCTCCCATTATGTCATTGTAGTTTGTCAGTATGTCAATATTCAACTCGTCTTTCTCTATTCTACGTTACAAAATCAAAACCGTTATATCGAAATGATTTGTGTAAAAAACCTTGGAAGTAACTGCAGATTACAATTTTACCCTCCAAGTAGAATAAGTAAATGTAAGTCAATACCACTTACCTTAAAGTCATTGTAATATAACCTTTTTACACATTTTTAAAAAGTTTTTATAACCATATACGATATATTTTAAAAAATTAAATGTCATACTAATGTTTATTTTATGTCGGTTTAGTAGTTCAAACTTAGGATTTTTGAACTCAAAGATTGTTGACATAAACTTGAATTAAAGAGATAAAGATTTAAAAGTATATTTAGGAGAAGATCTCACTATACTCCTATATTTTAGGAGTTATATAGAATATGTATTAGGGTTTTAATAATTTTTATAAAAGGAGTATGTATCGAGATGTGATACAACTTGTGAGAAAGATTAAGAGCTTAAGTTTTTGAGTAAGTTTTCTTAAGCAATAAGAAGAGTATTTCTTTGATCTTAATCTCGTAAACCGGTTACTTGATTCGATATTTGGTATCAGAGCCAAACGATCAAGAAGAGTGATAACTTGTTTTCTGTGTTAGAGTACAGAAGCAAAGAATGACAGACAAGAAGGGAGACACGGAGGAGGGATCTTCGTCGCTCTCAAACACGAAGGAGGGAGAAGGATCTTCTTCCATCAAGTGCCATATGTTGAACTTGTGTAATTACACAGTTTGGTCTATAAGAATGAGGGTACTGCTTAAGGTTCATAAGGTTTGGGAGGTGATTAACTCGGACGGGTATGATGAAGCGAAGAACGATCTCGTTGTGGCTCTAATTATCCAGTCCATACCTGAGGCTCTTACATTGCATGTAGGAGATATAGATTTGGCAAAAGAGGTATGGGAAGCTATTAAAGCTAGGCATCTAGGAGCAGACCGAGTCAAAGAAGCGAGGTTGCAAACACTCATGTCTGAATTTGATCGTCTAACTATGAAAGAAATCGAGAAAATAGATGATTTTGTGGGCAGGATATCTGAGATCACCTCTAAGTCGATGTCGTTGGGAGTTGAAATAGAAGGAATTTCTTGTCCGATTGAAATGGTAGAAACAACTTCTCCGACTAATCTGCGGCTGTTGTTTCTCACTAACTACAATTAAGAGTAGGTAACCCGTTCCCTGTGTCTCGAAAGTAGTGAAGAAATTTCTATCTAGTCTTCCCCGAAAGAAATTTATACACATTGTTGCCTCTTTGGAACAAGTATTGAATCTCAATAAGACATCGTTTGAGGATATCATAGGGCGAATGAAAGCCTATGAAGAACGTGTGACAGGAGAAGAAGAATCTCAAGAGGAACAAAGTAAGTTGATGTATATAAACTCAGAGTCACACACAACACAAAACTATCATGACTACACCGGGAGAGGTAGAGGTTGTCGCCATGGAGAGGAAGAGGTCGTGGAGGAAGATCTGGTGGTAGAGATTTATCCAAGGTTGAATGTTTTAGATGTGACAAGCTTGGACACTACGCATATGTTTGTCCTGATCGCTTGTTGAAGCTACAAGAGGCTTTAGAACATAATGATCAGGATACGCAAGAAGATGATGGTCTTTTGATGCACGAGTTAGTAGACAGTAACTGTGAAGAACAAGACGAGAGCGAGGTAATATACCTAAACGAGAGGAATGTCAAGCCGCGGGAATTCGAGGCTTCCTCCGATGGCAATAATGTATGGTACTTGGACAATGGAGCTAGCAACCATATGTCTAGAAATCGTAAGTACTTTACCATGATCAATGAGTCAATCACCGGAAAGGTAAGATTTGGAGACAACTCATGTATTGACATCAAAGGAAAGGGCTCAATTACATTCACAACCAAAGGTGGAGAGAAAAGAATTCTGAATGATGTCTATTACTTGCCTAAGTTGAAAAGCAATATTATTAGCTTAGGACAAGCAACAGAATCAGGGTATGATGTAAGGATGTGTGATGATTTTCTTACCTTGCACGACAAGAAAGGTAAGCTGGTTGTGAAGGCTACACGATCTCGTAACAGGTTATACAAAGTAATTATGGAGGTAGGTGATTTGAAGTGTCTACAACTTATAAGTCAAGACGATTCAGCAAAGTGGCATGCTCGTCTAGGATATATCGGTGTAGACTCTATGAGAATTCTGGTAAACAAAAGGTTGGTGATAGGAATGCCTGATTTAATTATCAAGAAAGAGATTTGTTCATCGTGTATGTTTGGAAAACAGTCAAGACAACCTTTTCCAAAGGCAACTACTTATCGTGCAAAAAAGGTACTAGAGCTGATACACGGTGATCTTTGCGGTCCGATAACTCCTCCAACTTCAGAAAATAATAAGTATGTCTTTGTTCTTATTGATGATCACTCCCGCTACATGTGGTCGATTCTTCTCAAAAACAAAGGAAAAGCATTTACCAAGTTTAAGAGTTTTAAGATGATGATTGAACAAGAAACAGGTAAGGCCATAAGGACGTTTCAAACAAACAGGGGAGGTGAGTTCACATCGTTAGAGTTCAACTCGTTCTGTGAAAGCTCAGATATTGTTAGACATCTCACTGCTCCTTACTCTCCGCAGCAAAACGGAGTGGTTGAGAGGAGAAGCAGAAATGACAAGGAGTTTACTCAAGCATATGAAGATGCCTAATTATCTATGGGGAAAGGCAGTGAGGCATGCTACATATGTCATAAATAGAGTTGGAACAAGAGTGCTCACGTTTCAAACGCCATATGAAGTATTAAAGGGAAGAAAGCCTAACGTAGAGCACTTGAGAGTCTTTGGGTGTGTTGGTTATGCTAAAACAGAATCTTCACTTGTCAAGAAGCTACACAATAGGTCTCGATCACTTGTACATCTTGGCACAGAATCGGGATCAAAGGCATACATGCTTATGGATCCGATGACTCGCAAGGTTGTGGTCAGCCGGGATGTTGTTTTTGACAAAACAAGGAGCTGGATATGGAACAAGTCTAGTCAAGATGGTGAAGACAAATCTGGTGATTTAAGGTTGAAAATGTACTAACTGATAATGGTGAGATTGGTGAAGAAAACACCAAGATCGTTGTTGTCTCGAATGAGGAAGTCAAAACGGAAGAGGAAGACAACGAAAGTGATGACGAAGAGAATTATGATCACAATTCTCCTCGCAGGTCTTCGAGAGTAAGAAGTAAGCCTCAATGGATGAATGACTATGTCATGATGTATCAAGTAGAAGTGAAATGTTTTCTCCTTCTAGTTAACGAGGAGCCGTGGAACTTTGAAGAAGCCAAGGCCGAGAAAGTGTGGATAGATGCGTGTCAAGAGGAGTTATCTTCCATAGAAAAAAAACAAAACGTGGAACTTGGTTGATCCGCCACAAGGAGTCAAACCAATTGGCTTGAAATGGGTCTTCAAGATCAAACGAAACTCAAACGGTAGCATCAACAAGTATAAAGCCAGACTAGTTGCTAAGGGTTACGTACAAAAGCAAGGAATTGACTATGAGGAAGTGTTTGCTCATGTGGCTAGAATTGAGATAGTTCGATTTCTGATTGCATATGCAGCAATAAGCGGCTGGGAAGTGCACCACCTTGACGTAAAAACCGCGTTTCTCCACGGTGACTTAAAAGAAGTTGTATACGTAAGTCAGCCAGAGGGGTATGTTACTAAAGGATACGAGAATAAGGTCTACAAACTGAACATGGCACTTTATGGTTTGAAACAAGCACCTAGGGGTTGGAATGAAAAGTTGAATAAAGTACTAAGTGGTATGAGTCTTAAGAAATGTTCAAAAGAACCATCCTTGTATCGTAGAGACGAGAAAGGACATCTATTACTCATTGCTGTTTATGTAGATAATCTACTTATAATCGGTTCAAGTGTTGACAACATACTGAGATTTATGAAAGATATGTCATCAACATTCGAGATGAGTGATCTAGGGAGATTAACGTATTATCTTGGCATTGAGGTGTCGCAGCATGAGAAAGGAATTACACTCAAGCATGAAAGGTTCGCAAAGAAAATTCTAGTCGAAGGAGGCATGAAAGAGTGCAACCTGTGTCATACTCCCATGGATTCTGGTCTGAAACTGTCTAAGGCAAGTGGAGAACGGAGCATTGATGCAAGAGAGTATAGACGAAACATTGGATGTCTCAGGTACTTAGTTCACACTCGTCGTGATTTGTCTTACAGTGTTGGAGTGCTTAGTAGATATATGCAAGAGCCGAAGGAGTCACACGGAGCTGCCTTAAAACACACCTTGAGATACCTACAGGGCACTTTGTCCTACGGCATTTCGTTTAAGCTTGCTGAGAAGATGGAACTAGTAGGCTTTAATGATAGCTCGCATAATGTGGATGTGGACGATGGGAGAAGCACTACCGAGCATGTGTTTTACCTGAATGACGGACCCATTACTTGGTGTTCTCATAAACAGGATACTGTTGCGTTGTCATCATGTGAAGCTAAATTCATGGTTGCCACTGAAGCTGCAAAGCAAGCAATCTGGCTTTAGGAATTGTTTGGAGAAGTGGTTGGGAAACCTTGTCCGAGGACAGTAATCCGAGTGGATAACAAGTCGGCCATAGCACTCACGAAGAATCCAGTGTTTCATGGTCGGAGCAAACACATACATACGAGGCATCACTTTATTCGTGAGTGTGTTGAGAACGAACAAGTGGAAGTTCAGCATATCCCGGGGAGTGAATAGAAAGCTGATGTGTTGACAAAGGCTCTTGGAAGAGTAAAATTTCAAGAAATGAGGGAGCTCATTAGATTTCATAATGTGTCAAAGAGTGATCTCAAGCTTAAGGGGGAGATTGTTGACATAAGCTTGAATTAAGGAGATAAAAATTCAAGAGTATATTTAGGAGAAGATCTAAATATACACCTATATTCTAGGAGTTATTTAGAATATGTATTAGGTTTTTAATCATCTTTATAAAATGAGTATGTATCGAGATGTGATACAACTTGTGAGAAAGATTAAGAGCTTAAGTTTTTGAGTAAATTTTCTTAAACAATAAGAAGAGGTATTTCTTTGATCTTAATCTCGTAAACCGATTATTTGATTTGATAAAGATTGTCTTGCAGATTATTTTAATATATATTCAATCACTCTTCATTTCTCTACATCTTATTAAAGATAAGCAATATGTCTAGTCAGATGGCCATATAATCCAGTTATAAAATAAAGCCTATAAATCCCAATTAAAAAGTACTCATAAATTCTATGCTAATAAGGTTTAAGAAGACTTTTATTTTTTGGTGTTATCAATAATAAACACTATATATATGAACCTTGTGTCATGTACTATAAATCAAACTCAATAATATAATTCTAATCTATTCAATAGTGTACATTTCTCTCTCTCTTAAGCAATTATCTTACTTTTGGTGTGTGCCTGGTTCTTAATCTTCAGGTACACAGTCTATTTTCTGCTTCTCCTGGAGTAATTTTACTTCTAATCATCATGAGAGTGCTTCTAGGTCTATTGCTTCTCTTGGCCTTGACCAAATCTTCAAGTAAATCTTTCTCCTTTCTCTTTTTTTAATGCTTCCTTGAACCATATAATAATCTTTTTTAATCTGGGTACTATCAGCCAATCACAGGTCCTGATTTATAATTATTAACCATCTCTCTCTTTGCCTCTCTTTAGGTGCGGTTTACTGTCTCTGCAAAGATGGATAGGAGACAACGAGCTTCAAAACATCAATAGACTACGCATGTGGAACCTTAGCAGATTGTAATCCAATCAATGAAAAAGGTCCTTGTTATTAACCAAACACCATCAAAACCCACTGTGATTGGGCTGTCAATAGCTATTTCTAAAACGCAGCTCAAGTCCCTGGAAGCTGCAATTTTAGTGGCACTGCTACTACCAGTCAAAACCCACCTTCCAGTAACATCAATTATCGCTAAAAGTCTATTGGTTTTTGATGAGATAAGCTGTGATTTTGATGATGTTCTTGTGTGCAGATTTGGTTACTGGTTGCATCTATCTTTCAAGCCCCAAGTATGATCACTCACTCCCATATAAAGTCAATTTTGTCTCGTTTACATAGTGACTTTACAAAGTCTGATTTTTCATTCTTCCCTATTTACTAACAACTCTACAAGGTCACCTCCATCGACCGGAACACCTCCAAACTCAGGAACTCAATTTTCATCTCCGGGAACACCTCCGACGAATGGAACTACCCCGAATTCAGGAACTCCATTTCCGTTCCCAGGATCTCCTCCTGTGTTTGGTCCAACAGGAGTCGTTAGCCCAGGGAATGATGCTTCTAATTTGGTTATCTCCTCTGTTTCTCATTACTAGCGTTTCTGATGTAAGTTTGAGATTTCGCCACGTGTAGAGACAAAGACATCCACTTTTAATTATTCTTTGATTCTGTTTTGGGTAGAACAGGAAGTTCAGACGTTTGTTGGGCTTTCGTCTATGTAAAGGTTGTTCTAATGGAATCTTGAGTAAAAAAAAGAAAAAACAGAAAAGCAATCTCAGTGATGAGAATGGAAACATACGACCTTGTGAGTGATGAGTTTATGATGAAGACGTCTCAACAACAACCCTCACCAGCTCTTCTGTTGGGTAAAAAATACTTTTTTTTAATAATCTATTTACAACAATATCTTCTTTTGATCAATCATAGAATTACAAAAAAATTGAAAAAAGTTTGGTGTGTGGGATTTGCATTATTCAAAAAGACTACCCAACAGCGCAAGAAGTGAAGCATCAACTACACAATTTAAGAAATCAGTGATTTTCTTTGGTAAAAAAACGCACCTGTAATAATGGTCCCAAGGCTCTAAGATACACTTTTACCCTCTTTACACCGGAAAGTCTCTCTAACAAACTCTGCGATCAGTTTAGCGACAGCAGCTGGTTTTTCGACGTGTGGAAGATGGCCACAGTTTGATATTTGTTCCACACTTGCATTCGATAACTCTCCGTGCAGTCTCTTCATTTAAGAAGAAGATATGAATATTAAGACTAGAGAGACCATTTGAATTAAGTTAATAAATAGAGACAAATCTAACCCAAGCGAGTTTGTTGCTAATGATTTCGTCATCCTCTCCCCATAGGATTAGTGTCTTCTGTGAAACCTGTAGATAAAATCTGTTATGTAGTCTGCAATAGAGCGAGAATAGTAGAAAAACAAAGCAAACATTGAACAAGAAGGCACATTTCTCTTCTTATTCCAGAAATTTTAAAGGAATAGCAAGTGATGTTAAGAAAGTACCTTTTTAATAAGAGAAGTTACATTGTATCCTCCACTTGTCATAAAACTCACAGTTGCATCTTCCCACCATGGATATAAACAATGCAAACGACCAATCTAGATTGGAGCTCGAAGATAAAAGTCAAAATTGGAGCTACTTTACAGATAAAACAAATCTTCTAAAGAAGGCTTGTTTACCTTTGTCCAGTCCCCAACTAGTTTCCAATGAGATACCACTGAAACAAATGAAGTTTACATATAACCGCAACGGAATACTCTTCAGTAGATATACCTAACATCCCAGGATCAAGATACCCAAAAACCAAAAAGTTTAAGGATTTGAAGAGTTTTACTCGGCGGATCATCCTCCAACACAATCAGGGGTTTAATTGGTGAAATCTTACCCCAGCATAAGCTGCTGCTTTGGGTAAAGTTGCCAAGTTTCCTGTACCTTCTGCATAAACGCTTGCGTCCATTAAAATCAAGGACTCGACCTGAATTTTTTCATATTTCTTCCCATGGTCAATAACTCAATATCGTTCTGAACATATTTACCAATTTTATTATTTTTGGGCAACAAAGAAAGCTCCTTAGTGTTTCTATAAGTACCATTTCTGGATGGTTGACTGCAATGTCTATTGCAACAGCAGCACCGAGGCTAGGCCCAACCAAAACCACAGGTCTTTTAATATGAGACTTCCAAAACTATGGATCATACAAGAGAGCCAAATCAATTCTCTTTAACTAAGAGAAGCACATAAGTAAAGAAAATGACTACAAACCTTGTAAAAATGCTCTCTTTTAGTCGCTACATCACAAGGTGGAAGTTTCTCTACATAGAAACACAAAAATGATACGTGTAACATTGGCAAGTTTGGAGGACAAGAAGAAAATAAAAAAAGGAAATGAATAAAAAGATGAGAGATGGAAAACCTAAATCAGAAAAACCCCAACCAAGGATATCAAATGCCCATGTTTCTAAACCAGCTTCTTCAAGCAATGGGTACATGTATCTCCACTCTAAACAAGAACTGTTCTACAAAAGTTTAAACTCAAGACACTAACACAAGAAATTGGAACACATAGATAAGCACCTATCAAATCCGTGCAGAAGCACCACAGGACTTGTCTCGCTCCGAATCACCGGGGTCACGCAACTGCTCATAATTGTTTCTTCCCTTACCTATACATTTCCACATGAATGACAATAAGCAAAATCTACAGGTTCGTGATTCTTACATTGCTTTAAATTTTTTTGCACACTTGAAAAAATGTTTGAACATGTTATGGTCTAGTTGCAGCTAAAAGACGGTGAAAACTAAAAGAAGCTCAATTTCCAGAATCTTTAGAAAGGAACATACTTTAGAGAAGCCAAGGGCTTGCAAGTTCTGATTACTGAAACAATCGTGGAAGAAGAAAACTTACTTGTACAGGAAGCCTCTCAATTCTGGCGGCGAGTTTTAGAGCAAACTTGTCTTTGATTTTTTCAACATCACTCGGCAGAAACGTCGGAAGTTTCTCCGCCGTTACTTTAAACGGCCGTTTAGTTTTGAATTCTACCTTCGATATAGTCCGATAAACCGCCGTCACTGTCACCGTTGAAAGCATCGTAAAAGACGACGCGTCTTCTCTCTGCAACTCTGTTTCACTTCGCACTTCACGGTTTGGTACTTGGATAGAGATGATATGACACGCGGCAAGTAAAACAATTTAACCATAAGTCTATCTAACGTTGACGTTTGTTGGAAGTCTATCTAACGTTGCATAATGTTGACTCACAGCCACACATATGATGTTACACTAATGCTTTGAGTTTGAGCCTCTCAATCCAACCGTCCAATACACTATCACAATTTCTTATGTTGAGAACTTGGAAAAATACAATAGCCAAAACGGAATACCTTGAGAAACATCCCAAAAAGAGAACAATATTCTTGTTGATGATTTCTTCAATATGAGATTCAGAGTTTGATCAAATTGATAAGAGAACACACACAATTGTTAACCCAGTTCGTGACAAAAGTCACTACGTCTGGGGTGGATCCGAATTGATCCACAATTCACTATAAGAAACCAATTTACAATGTGCACGACTTTTCTAATTTGTCAGTGTATTTGATAAATTGCAGGAACAAAAGCTTGAAGAAAGAATAGCAAAAAGACTGAGAAATGACTCTAAGCGGGAAGCTTCTTGGATCGGGAAAAGCACAGAAGGATAAACGATTATCTCTGTCGATTCAACCAAGGAGTAAGCTTCTTCCTCTAGCTTGTATCTTATCTCTCTCTTACTCGATTCATCGAGTTGCTTCTTCCTCTCTTCCTCTGTTTCTTGTTCACTCTCTGTTTCTTCTGTGTTGCAGGTGATGAAGCGAAGAAGACGAAGAAGATTCTGTATTAATATATAATACAGAAACGTTAGTGGGCTTGGCCCAACTCGTCTTCAATTTCGGCCCAAAACACCAATCATCCAAATGAAAGACTGGCCCATTCTGAGACCCAATAAAGGCAGGCCGAGAAAGGCTTGGTCAACATCCCACAAAACTCCACCTTGACCGCCTTTCGACACAAACCCTAGTATCTCGGGACCTTTGCTCTTCTTTCATTTCTTGTCTTAACGCTGAAGACAAAGCGGCGAAGCTCTGAAGGATTTCATGAAGCTCTTGGCGGATAAAACTCCAGATTCACCGTTGCTCTTCAATGGTGTACCTGAAACCAGCTTCCACTATCGATCCAACTTCTCTGGTAAGTCTCCTTTTTCATAACACATAATCAGAAAACTTATCCTTTTTCTGACTTTCTGTTAAACTTCTCTTCGAGGATTTCATGAACAGGATCTAGACGATAGTTCAAGAAACTCCACCTGAATCTGAAACATCGATTCAACTTCTGGTAAGTCTCCTTATTCATAACACACACTCAGAAACTTAACCTTTTTATGATGTTGTGTTAGACTTTACTTCGAGGATTTCATGAACTGGATCTAAACGATAGTTCAAGAAAAAACTCCACCTGAATCTGAAAACTTACTCGTGTTTGTTTTCCATTTACAGACATTGCATGACGTTCTATATTCCTTGCCTGGGACCTGACCTTAAAGGCGAATAAGATCCCTTCTCCTTCTCAGGTAACTCTGTGTGCATGCATACTGATTTACCAAAAAGTAGTACTCGCAACCATGACTCGTACTGACCCCTTTTTTTCTTATCACTGCGAGATAAAGACGGTAAAGTCAGTCAGAGACGTCACCTGATGCCGAGAACATGACTCAAACAATATTCACCAGCTCACTACAGAGCTGGAACTTGTTTCCAGGTACAGTTTTTGTCAAAAAATCTGCTGGGTTTTCTGAAGTATGAACCTTATTTAAAACCATTACACCATCTGATACTAGGTCTCTAATGAGATATACCTAGTATCAATGTGTTTAGTTCTTTCATGATGCACTGCATTCTTAGCTAAAGCAATCGCACTTTGAGAATCACAACCAATTGAGACTTTAAATTTTTGAAAACCCAATTCGGAAACAATCCCTTTAATCCACACTGCTTCCTTCCCTACGAGAGACAGAGCCATATACTCTGCCTCAGTAGTGGATAAAGCTACAACAGATTGCAGACAAGACTTCCAAGAAATTGTATTTCCCCCAACTTTAAACACAAAACTTGTAACTGATCTGCGTCTGTCTAAATCTGTAGCATAGTCTGAGTCTGAAAAACCTTCAACATTAAAATGTGAATGTCTTCTAAAAAATAAACCTTGGGTGTAGGCTCCTTTAATATATCTCAATATCCAATTCACAGCTAGCCAATGTTGCTTTCCTGGTTCTGACATAAACCTACTTACCAAACCCACTGCAAAACCAAGGTCAGGACGCGACCCAATCATTGCATACATTAAACTTCCAACTATACTTGAATAGGGTTTATCTTTCATGTATAGTTGTTCTTCATCTATTTCTTCTGGATATAGAGCCCTTAGTTTGAAGTGAGAAGCAGTTGGAGTAACCACTGACTTACTCTCAAACATATTAAAAGTTTTTAAAACCTTTTCCAAATAGCTTGACTGAGAAAGAACTAGAGTTCCTTTCTCTCTGTCTCGTAGAATATCCATCCCAAGAATTCTTGAGGCCTTCCCCAAATCCTTCATCTCAAACTCATTATTTAAACTCTCTTTTAGCTCTTTAATAGCTAGTTTATTTCCTGAAGCAATAAGCATATCGTCCACATCTAACAGTAAGAAAATAGCTTTAGTTGTACCTGGATCTTTCAGATACACACATGGATCAAAACTATTCCTCTTGAAATTTTGTTTCTTCATAAAGGTGTCGAATCTTAGATTCCATTGCCTAGGGCTTTGTTTTAATCCGTACAAAGATCTCTTGAGCAAACAGACCTTATCATGATCCTTTCTTTGAATGAAACCTTCTGGTTGATCCATTAATATTCTCTCATCTAGTTTACCATGTAGAAACGCAGTTTTAACATCCATCTGTTCCAAATCATAGTCTAGGTTTACCACTAATGATAAAATGAGTCTGATGAAAACATGTTTGACCACAGGAGAGAAAATTTCATTGTAGTCAACTCCTTCTTTCTGAGAAAAACCTTTAGCAACCAACCTGGCCTTGTACCGTTGTGCTTCAACACCTGGTATTCCAGGTTTTAGTTTATAGATCCATCTACATCCGACAAGTTTTTGCTTGTCAGGTTTTTGAATCAAAACCCATGTTTCATTTTTCTTTAGTGAGTCCATTTCTTCTTTCATGGCTCTTTCCCACTGTTTCCATTTATGGCTCCTTCTTGCTTCTTCATAGGTCTTAGGTTCTTCTATAGTTATATCATCCACAACTGATAGAGCATAACCTACGAAATCAAATTCTTCATATCTTGACGGTGGTCTTATATTTTCCCTTCTAGCTCTGTCTCTGGCTAGCAAGTATTCTCCTAGATCTTCAGATGATGATGAGCCTAGTTCTGATGTTTCTGCTTCATTAAACTCTTCTTGATCTCTACTAGATTACTCTGTACTTGACGAAGATGACTCACTTTCTGCCATGGAATTCATGTTTTCACGATAACTTGAACCTGAAGGTCCAGAAATTAGATCTTCTTTGAAATACACTCTTCTTGTCTTCTTCTTGGATTTGTCTGTAGATTTATTTTCAACTTGTTGATCTGTTTCCACACCAATGGAGGTATTTTTAAATACCTCATTCTCGTGAAACACAACATTTCTACTTGTGATACACTTATAATCCTCAGCAATCCAAACTCTATAACCTTTGACTCCAAACGGATATCTGACAAAAATTCATTTTATAGCTCTGGGGTTAACCTTTTCTTGAGTAACATGAACAAAAGCAGAACATCCAAAACGCTTTAGGTGAGAAATACTTATCTTGTGTCATGTCCACATTTCTTCTGGAAGTTTAAAATCAATACTAGAGTTTGGTGATCTATTAATCAGATATATTGCGGTGGAGGTTGCCTCAAAACTCTTGACCCAAACCTGATTCACTAAGCATGCATCTGACCCTTTCCATGATTGTTCTGTTCATCCTCTCAGATACTCCATTCTGCTGTGGTGTATAAGTACACGTTCTGTGTCTCTTGATTCCAGAATTTTTGCAGTAGTTATCAAACTGAGTATTACAAAACTCTAGACCATTGTCAGTTCTTAAGTATCTGATCCTTTTCCTTGTTTGATTTTCGACTTCTTCTTTCCACTCTTTGAATTTCATGAATGATTCATCTTTGGTCTTCAAGAAATAAACCCAAACTTTCTTAGAGTACTCATCTATGAAACTGATGAAATACTTACATCCTCCAAGACTCTCGAGTGTGGATGGAGACCCCCAGAGATCGGAGTGAATATAATCCAGTATCCCTTGTGTAGTATGTTTTGCTATAGGAAACTGTTGTTTGTGACTTTTTCCTAGAGCACAATTATCACAGAAACTCAAAGTACTGACTTCCTTCTCTGGAATGTACCCGTTCTTGACCAAAACATTCATGTTGTGCAAACTCATATGACCCAGTCTTGAATGCCATATCTTGGTCATATCAGGTTGTTCCCTGACAATATTGATTTCACCTTTTATAACTGAACCTTGTAAGTAGTAAAGTCCTTGGTCATACTTTCCTGTTAGCACCTCTATACCATCTTTGAAAAATCTGACAATCCCATCTTTACCTTCATATCTGCAACCTGCTTTTTCTAGCATTCCATATGAAATAAGATTCTTCAACATTTCTGGTATATACCTGACATTACTTAGCACAATAGTATTTCCATCAGGAATTTGGAATTTAACCTTTCCTATACCTTTGACTGTGCTAAAAGTATGATTTGCCATTGACACCTTCCCTCCCTCGAATTCCTTTAATTCAGAGAAATTCTCTTTATTCGTGGTTATATGAAAAGTGCAACCTGAGTCTAGAACCCACTTTTCTCCTGACTCTTGAGTACTAACAGTGAGGGCAATAGGTTGCTTAGTAGTAACACTATTGGCAAACTCTTGTTTCTTATTTTGTCTTTCTGGACAATCCTTTTTCCAGTGACCTTCTTTTCCACATACAAAACAATCACTCCTATTGTTTTTGTTATACCTCGGCCTTGACTTTGATCTACCTTTTGATTTTCCTCTTTGATTGTTGTTCTTCCCATTTCCATTTCGATTAGAACCTTTGCTCTGTCTTCCACGTGATTCCACGTAAAGACCTTCAGCAGTAGACTTGTTTCTATACTCCTGACCACTCTCTTTTAACTCAACTTCCAAACCATATGCTGCGTTTGTTACATCTGAAACTGTCAAAGTTTCTTTTGAGTTTCCATACTTTAGAGTATGAACAACTAGAGCATAAGTCTTAGGAAGACTTAAGAGAAGCTGTATGGCTTGATCTTCATCACTTATATTGACATCAAGACTCTCAAGATCATCTACCAACTTGAGGAAATCATCCAGGTTATCCTCTATTGACTTTCCTTCAGTCATTTTAAAATTTGCAAATCTTTGCTTTAAGTAGATGCGATTAGGAAGAGTCTTTGTCTGATAATCTTGTTCAAGAGCTATCCACATTTCTCTGGCAGTCGCAAACTTTTTGATTTTTCTTAGAATCTGATCACTTACACTCATACTTATCAGATTCCTAACTCTCATGTCCTTTCCTGCTTGCAGATCATTTGACATAATAGCAGCAGCTCTTGCAGCTGCTTTTTCTTCAGCAGACTGAGAAGATTACTTTCTGGAATCGTATTATCACTCTCGACGACATCTTCATCTAGGATTTTGTGAAGTCCTAGTAACTGTAACTAGGTAATAACCTTGTGTTTCCACAGACCAAAATCTCATTTTCCTGTGAACTTCTCTACGTCGAATCTTCCTTGAAACGGCTCCATAACCTTTGACTAATCTGATCTATACTCAGGTAACAAGATCAGTCACACTACGACATGGAGCAAAGAATCAAACGGAGATGGAATCTTGGTGCACAATCAATGGTGCACGAAAGATCTATAAAAGCTAAGTGCTTCTATCTTTACTTCCTTTATCTTTCTCTGATATCTGATCTTACTCTGATCTTGGAGCTCTGATACCAATTGTTGATGATTTCTTCAATATGAGATTCAGAGTTTGATCAAATTGATAAGAGAACACACACAATTGTTAACCCAGTTCGTGACAAAAGTCACTACGTCTGGGGTGGATCCGAATTGATCCACAATTCACTATAAGAAACCAATTTACAATGTACACGACTTTTCTAACTTGTTAGTGTATTTTGATAAATTGCAGGAACAAAAGCTTGAAGAAGGAAAAGCAAAAAGACCAAGAAATGACTCTAAGCGGGAAGCTTCTTGGATCGGGAAAAGCACATAATGATAAACGATTATCTCTGTCGATTCAACCAAGGAGTAAGCTTCTTCCTCTAGCTTGTATCTTATCTCTCTTTTACTTGATTCATCGAGTTGCTTCTTCCTCTCTTCCTCTGTTTCTTGTTCACTCTCTGTTTCTTCTGTGTTGCAGGTGATGAAGCGAAGAATACGAAGAAGATTCTGTATTAATACATAATACAGAAACGTTAGTGGGCTTGGCCCAACTTGTCTTCAATTTCGGCCCAAAACACCACTCATCCAAATGAAAGACTGGCCCATTCTGAGACCCAATAAAGGCAGGCCGAGAAAGGCTTGGTCAACAGCCCACAATTCTTATGTCACAGAAGCTGATGAGACAACAAGAAGCAGAATGTAACTAACATATAATATGTGCTTAGCACATTCCAAGAGTTTTGTTATGTGTTTTGTCCTTCCAAACCAGGCAAAAAACATTTCAACCTACAAGATTCCCATTTATTTCATAGAACAAACAGTTAACATTTTCCTTAATTCTCTCAGCTCCACGCATTATCTTCTTGCAATCTTGATGCCAAGGCTATGGCATAAACTCTTTCAGCTTCACTTGAGGGTCTTTTATATCATTGTTATTGTATATCTCTCTTGCAGGAAAAACATGTTTCTGCCAGAAATCAACAAGTGTCGGTTTCATATCCTCCCAAAATGCAGTATCTCGCCAAACCTTAAAGAGACTGCTTCCATTGCGAGTCCCAACAATAGACATCCAACCAATCTGAATACACTATCTATTGATCACAAGAGGAAAGAGTGTGGAGCAAGAAATCCATTAAGAAGAAGGAGTAGGCCGCAAGGAAGCAAGTGACCCACGAAGAGTTTGGGCCGAAGGGAGGTCTCGGCCTGGGACGCGCGTGACGCACGAAGAGTTTGGGCCGAAGGGATGTCTCGGCCTGGTGAGCGAAGTGGGCTGAGCTGGAGTAAGCCTGCAGTACGTGATGGGCCGAGCTGGACAGTGCGCTGGATCGAGAGTCACCTTCGGGAAGGACGCCGCTCGTACGGAGGGCGCGGGCATCCCGAGAAGCCTCGATCCCGGGTTTCTTGGGAGATGAGCCGGGGAAAGCGACGTCTCATGAAGCGTGGATACCGAGGGCTGCTACCTGCTCTGCCACAACACCAACCACACTGCAGGTGACCGTTGAAGTCTCTGAGGGCCCACCAAGACGCCTACGACCCGGGGACCCACCAAGACGCCTACGACCCGGGAAGCCACCAACGCCGGGACCACACCTCCAACGGTCTCCTTGAACTCCCAAAGGCTATTCTCGACTTTGGAGCCCTCTCTTCACACTTTTACCTTATATATATGCACACATTGTATTGGAACCTTCTCATGGAGTTTTAATTCAATAAAAAATTTCTAGTTCATTCTCCTTCAATCTCTTCTCTACATTAATTCATAAAGATTCTTAAGTCTAATATTCTTAAGTCTAAGATTCTTAAGTCTAATATTCCTAGTAGCAAGAGGTTTCACACAAACCTATGGGCAAGACTATACCTACACATTTGCACCCGTTGCGAAACTTCATACGGTACGTGTGATCCTCAACATCCAGATTAGAGCATGGAATTCGCGTTTTACCAAGCATATTACAAGTATGGGGTTTGTGACCAGCAAGGTCGATTCATCTCTATTCATCTTCCATCACAAAGGTGATTTTGCATATCTACTTCTTTATGTAGACGACATTATCCTCACAGCCTCCTCCGAATCACTTCTTGAACGAGTAAAGGTGAAGCTAAAACGTGAATTTCCAATGACGGATCTCAGGACCTAAAACATTTTCTGGGAATTAAGGCTCAATTCAATGAGAAAGGTCTCTTTCTAACTCAATCACTGTATGCTCAGGAAATCATTGCCACAGCAGGAATGACCGACTGCAAGCCCATCGCCACACCAGTCGACCTCAAATCCAAACTCTCTGTATCTGACGGCAAACAAGTCTCGGACCCAACATTCTATAGAAGCTTAGCTGGAGCCCTTCAGAACCTCACCTTCACTCGTCCAGACATATCTTATGTGGTCCACCAGATAAGCCTCTATATGCATGATCCTCACGAACCACATCTTCAAGCTGTGTGCCGCATAATACGCTACATCAAAGGCATGCTTAGCCACGGTCTCCAGCTTAGTAAAGGTCCAATCGACGACCTCACTGCATACTCGGATGCGGACTGGGCAGGCTATCCTGACACACGATGTTCAACTTCAGGGTTTGTGTGTATATTGGTCCAAATCTGGTGTCTTGGTCAGTCAAACACCAGCCTACCGTGTCAAGATCCAATGCTGAGGCAGAATACAAAGGCGTTGCCAATGCTATCGCAGAACTCACCTAGCTCTGTAACCTTATGCTTGAACTTCGCCAACCCATCACAAAGCTTTCATAGTCTACTGCGACAACATCAGCTTAGTCTATCTCTCCACTAACCCAGTCAAGCATCAACGCACCAAACACATTGAACTCGACATCCACTTCGTGAGAAAAAAAGTTGCTATTGGCCAAGTACGTGTGTTTCATGTTCCCTCGTCTCTTCAGTACGCAGATATATTTACCAAGGGACTACCGACCTCTTTACACTCAGAATTCCGCTCTAGCCTCACCGTCCGGCGACCCAATGATTCGACTGCAGGAAGGTGATAGAATATGTGAATATTCTATTACTCTTTGATATGATACTTCTGTTTCATTTCTGTTGTAACAATCCTAAATCTGTGTATCTATTTCCTTAAGTTATGTAACTGATTTGGCTATATAAAGCCTTGTACATTGATCATTAATAATCAAGGGAAATACATTAACTTTCAATGACAATAAGCTAGATCATCACTGGCAAGACACCAATCGAAGCAAGAGGTAAGAACGACAAATCGAAAATTGAAGTAACCCATAAACTATACAATATTATCAAAAGACTAAAGAAATGGAGAAGAAAAGGATCGATTCTGTTAATCTTCCGTTTGACATCTCTTATAGAACTCTTTAACTAGGCATCCTAATCAGATATAAACAAAAACTGATCGAGTTCGCTTGTAAAAGGTACGACGAAGCATATTGGCGACGGGCACACCGGCGGTGGATAAACGAGATCGATTCTGGAATTTTTAAGGGTTTAAGGAAGTGGTTCTGTAATAGAAATCCCGAATAAGGACTCAATGGCTGTAGTTGGCCCAAATATTACGGTTTAGAATTAATCGACCGGATAAGCTGTACCGGTTAATAACAATTTTACTTCGGTTATTCAGGTCAGTCTCAAATTCATCTGTTTAATTCGGTTAAACTTGATATATATGTCTTGCAAATTGCAGTATTTCTCGATTTCTGTTCGGGTCTGTGGTTGGTGGCAGTACAATTCGGTTCTGCTCTGGATTAGAGGTGGTTCGGTTCGGTTTGGTTCGATTTATTTGTCTCCTTCTATAATAGTAAAACCCTGAGAAAATCTTCGAAGCTACTCGTCGTCAATTTCGCTTGTCG
This sequence comes from Lepidium sativum, assembly GCA_023374145.1. Classification (NCBI taxonomy): domain Eukaryota; kingdom Viridiplantae; phylum Streptophyta; class Magnoliopsida; order Brassicales; family Brassicaceae; genus Lepidium; species Lepidium sativum. The sequence continues at coordinate 29,931 of JAKUCM010003549.1, forward strand.
GAAAATCTCTACTCAATTAGTTTCTTTGCCGGCTACCACAGGATCGGGAAACATTTTCATGCGGGTTTCTTTGATTCCATTAGTCTCACATGTGAGGGGATTGGTTGAAAGAGCAACTTCTTCGCGTTTGTTTGTGGTTCCTGCACTTGCCTGGGCGAACCCGACAGCCTCACACTCTGAGCAAGTGAAAGAAGGTAACTTTAATTGTAATGCATCGGAATTAAACGAAGTTGGTGTTCTTCGAGTGCTAAATAGTATGAAGGATGATCCTTATCTTGCTTTGTCGTTTCTGAAACGAATTCGAGGAAATGGGGCTTCGCCTAGTGTCCAAGCTTATGCAACTGTGATCAGAATCGTTTGTGTTTGGGGTTTTGATAAGAAATTAGATCCATTGCTTGTGGAACTCATTGGAAAAGGAGATGAGGAACGCGGTTTCAGTATCATGGATTTGTTGAAGGCCATTAGAGAATTCGATTTGTCACTGGTGTTGTTGAACCGGGTCTCCAGTGCATTGATCAAAGCCTATGCTAATCTTAATATATTAGATGAAGCTATCGATGTCTTCTTTCAGATTTATTATTACTTAGGATGTGCTCCGGATATAAAGGCATTGAATTATTTGATGAATCATATGATCGCTTCTGGGAGAACTGATATGTTGGTGGATGTTTTCTGGAAGATAGAGCGGCTGGGGTTGGATTCCGATGCACATACATATGTTCTTGTGGTTCTAGCATTGTGTAGAAATGAGGATACGGAAGGAGTAGATAAGCTTCTTAATGGACTGTTAAACTCAGAGACGAGGCGCCCTTGCATGTTTTATCTGAATTTCATTCAAGGACTATGTTTGAATCAGATGACAGGTACAGCTTATCTTCTACTCCAACTATTGAGGGATGCAAATATTCTGGTGGATAAAAGTGATCTGAGAATTGCGTATCGTAAGGTGGTTCGTGGTTTATGTAATGAGATGAATATAGAAGATGCTGAAAAAGCTGTTCTTGACATGGAGAAAGGCGGGATTGATCTGGATATTTATCTTTACTCGGCCATAATTGAAGGACATCGCAAAAATATGAATCTTCCTAAAGCTTTGGATATTTTGAAAATAATGATGGAGAAAAAAATAAGAATAAATTGTGTGATTGTAAGCTCGATTCTTCAGTGCTGTTGTCAGACGGGAAAGTTCTTGGAAGCTTGTGATATATTTAATGATTTTAAAGAGATGAACATTTCTCTTGATAGGGTTTGCTACAATGTTGCATTTGATGCTTTGGGAAAGCTTGGCAGAGTAGAGGAAGCTATTAATTTGTTCCGCGAAATGACAGGTAAAGGAATAGCTCCTGACATCATCAACTACACGACTTTGATAGGTGGTTGCTGTCTACAAGGTAAATGTTTTGATGCCTTTGATTTGATGACTGAAATGGAAGGAACAGGTAAAGCACTTGATATTGTTATATATAACGTACTTGCTGGTGGATTGGCTAGGAATGGTCTTGCGGAAGAGGCATTCAGTACTCTGAAAATAATGGAAGCTCGGGGTGTTAAACCCACTTCTGTCACACACAACATGGTTATCCAAGGCCTGACTGTTGCAGGTAAACTTGATCAGGCCTTTGAACGATACATGAGATTTGAAATTTCTCTGCCCAAGAATGTGTACTTTACACTGTTCACTAGTCTTTATGCCAAGAATGATTATATCAGCAAAGCCCAAGACTTGCTTTATAGAATGTGGGAACATAAAGTGGAACCTGAGAAGAGCATGTATGGAAAGTTAATTGGTGCTTGGTGTCGAGTTAATAATATAAGAAAAGCCCAGCGGTTTTTTGATGTGTTAGTTGCTAGAGAGATTATCCCTGATTTGTTCACTTACACAATCATGATTAACACCTATTGCCGATTAAACGAGCTGAAGCAAGCAAATGCTCTTTTTCAAGACATGAAGAGAAGAAATATCAAACCTGATATTGTAACATACTCAGTTTTACTCAAAAGCAATCTAAAGTTGGATAAAATGAAAGCATTGGATATGGAGAGGGAAACACTTGGCGTTAATCCAGATGTTGTCTACTGCACGATCATGATTAACACCTGTTGCCGATTAAATAAGCTGAAGCAAGCCAATGCTCTTTTTCAAGACATGAAGAGAAGACATATCAAACCTGATATTGTAACATACTCGGTTTTACTCAATAGCAATCCAAAGTTGGATATGGAGAGGAAAATGAAAGCATTGGATATGGAGAGGGAAACACTTGGTGTTAAACCAGATGTTGTCTACTACACAATCATGATTAACAGCTATTGCCAGTTAAAAGACCTGGAGAAAGCCTCTGCTCTTTTAAAAGACATGAAAAGCAGGGAAATCTTTCCTGATGTGCTAACATATACAGTTTTGCTCAGTAAGGATCCAGGATTGGATCTTACGAGGGAAATGAAAGCCTATGGTGTTAAACCAGATGTTGTCTATTACACGGTTTTGATTGTTCAGCAGTGCAAGATTGGGAATCTTGAAGAGGCGAAAAGGATCTTTGATGAAATGTTTAATAGTCTGGAGCCTGATTTTGTGCTTTACGCAGCACTAATAGTTGCTTGTTGTAAGATGCGAAATCTTAGAGAGGTGAAAAATATCTATGATATAGTGATTGAAAACGGGTTAAAGCCTGATGTTGTGTCTTACACAACACTAATAGCTGGTCTTCATAAGAATGGATATGTACACTACTGAAAGAGATGTTGAGTAAGGGAACTAAGCCAACTGAAGGTTCCCTGTCTGCAGTGAGAATATATATATATATATATTAATGGTCAGATGAGGATGTGGGAACACAGTTATAGTTCTTGAGAACAAGTTGTTTATCAATTGTCAAGAAATTTGGATCTGCATCAGCGTGTGTGAGCATGTGAGTTCACTATTCATGGAAATTTACTTCTCTCCTCATTCTTCTGCTTTTTCCCAACCATTCTTTCCCGGCTTTGTTTTGGTTCATATAGTGATACAAGTATCGGCACGGCTTCAGAACCTTAAAAACGGAACTGGGGACAGAAAAAGGCAAAGACGAGACCAAAACTTGTCTTATGGAGCGTAACAACAGAGGAACCATTAAGGTAGAAAATTTGTTGATCACGAAGTATTCATGACTAGAAAATTATCCTGTTTTATGTTATACACGTAGTGAGTTTTGTTTTTCTGATTCGTACAGTTAAGGAAGTAACAAAATCTACAATAAGCTCGCTTAATTCACAACCATACCTCTGCAGGAATTCAAGGAAAAGCACGATAATAGGATTGGCAATAACCTTGACAAGAACGAACAAGATTCAGAAGGTATGGAACAGGGAATTTTCAAGCTCTGTGTAATCTTCATTTTCTTACTAACCGTGTCTTCATGACACACGAAATAGTCTCCGGAAAGCCTCACGACTCGTGAAGCAACTGAAGATACTTGCATAGCAAAGACGTCTTTAGCTATCTCGGACAAAATAGGAAACTTTGGAGCATTGAGCCGCCACCATGACAAGACATCAAACTCTGTTCCAAGTACCACTACTGGGTTTTCTACACTTTCTTTCAAGTAAAGCTCCAACTCATTACTAGATTGTTGAATTCCTTTCTCTTTAACCAACTTTTTATAGACAAAGTTAATTCTCTCATACCTACTAGTACCATCATCCAAATCGTTTATGTCTAATTCACCATTGTGAGTTGATGCTAGTGTTGATTGACTCACACTATGAGACTGAGACTGTAACAAACCAATAGTCCCTGGTTTACCAAAAGCAGCACTATATTCATCAAAAAGACACTTCATTAGTTGGTTGACTGCCAACTCCAATCCTTTAGCTTCCAAACTGTCCTTTCCATAAAGATCTTCAAAGCATAGAGTAACAAAACACATCTTTTGTGTTGGGTCTAAAATACTAGCAACGAAGCTTGTTTATCTCCTTCAATCCATCCCAATACTTATCAAATTTTTCCCTCATAACAAAAGCTTTCTCTCTCATGATGTTATCAGGATCTTGGGAAAGTGATCAGATTTCTCTCAATAGTGACAATCTCAGAATAACACTTGTAGAAGTTTACATTTTCAAAAGCTGAAACCTCCAATGTTGAAATGTAAAATATTTTGAGAAATTCCACTAACCTTTTAACTGCTTCCCAGTCATTGCTTTTTGGTGGTCCAACTCTTTTTACCCCATTCACCGTCTCTTTAAACCAATCGTTATAGACCATATCTTTTGCACTCATCTTATCAAAAGCTACTCTGAACTTTAAAGCTCTTCTTAACATTAGATAGGTGGAATTCCAACGTGTTTTAACATCTATTGGGAGACTACCTCTACTCATCTTCACATGATCAACCCGTAATTCAAAAGAGTTCAGCCTTTCTGTGGATGATCTCACAAAACTGATTCCATTACAAATGGTTGTAACACTTGCATCAACGTCTTTTAGTCCATCCTTAACAACTAAATTTATGATATGAGCAGCACACCTCATGTGCATAAACTCACCACCTAGAATCATCACCTAGAAAAACAAGAAAACAAAGCAAAGAATGAGTAACTTATTGTTGAAAAGTGGCAGGCACAAAAAAATAAAATGAATCAATGAGATTAAATCATTACCAATTGCTTTAAACTCTTCCTTGAACTTTCCGAGAGCTAAAGTGCTGGCTGTTGCATTGTCGACTGTGATGGTGAAGACCTTTTTTATCCTCCAATCGGCTAGACACTCAATAAGAACTGATGCTATAGTTTTCTCTTTATGATCTGAGATATTCTTAAAACCAATTATGAGCTTCTTTAGGTGCCAATTAGAATCAACCCAATGTGTTGTTATCACCATGTAGCTTGCACCAGTTGATGGAGCAACCCATATATCTGTTGTAAGTGAAACCCTTTGCTTTCCAATCAGATTCTTCGAGAATGTGGCTTGTAAAGCTTCACTTTAAGGCAAAAATACTTCCACGCTAAGCTCTCAATGAAAGATAGTGGCAGCCCCGCCAACACAAGCAATTCATTACATGCCTCTTTAAATAAATCTTCAGATACTCTTCCAAATATAACAGAACCATCACACTCTGCACGATCTAGCTTACTTTGATTTTCAGACTGCATACAAACCTGATACTTCTTGCAAATAGTCAAATGCTTCTATAGATTGGAGGTACCAGAAGTAGTGGGACATGACATTTCTCTCTCACAATAGTTGGCAGTTGCATTTGTCTATGTTATTCTTCAGTCTTGTATAATGTCCCCAAACCCATGATCTTTGTTCTTTGAGAACTTTCTTCTTGCTTTTATGTTTTCTTCTACTTCCTGTTCATTTACTCTCTTTTGTATTACCAGCCTGAGGTTGATAGTGAGAGTCGTCTTCTTGCATATTTTGTTCATTTTCATCCATGTTATCATCGGAAATTACAGCAGGATATTTGCAAGAATCCATCTGCAAGATTCAAAAAAAGACTTAAATATAACTTTTATATTCCATAAACAAAATAAAAACAATAAACGTTGAATCCAATATGACAAGATTTAAGAAGAGACAAATCATCTGCATTAAGAAGAAACAAATATAATACTTGAAGTAGTATCTCGCATGGAATGAATGTTTTTGCCTGCCGACAATTTAGATAACTCATTCTAGTTAACAAAAGAAGAAGGATAAAGCTAGTTATATGAGTAGAAAGTTATACTGAAACCAAAACAACCACGTAAACAGATTCTCTTAAATCTCTCTTTTTCCAAAAACATTCAACAAAAATACCAAAAAGTAGTCAAAAATCAACGATTATATATATAATTGAAATAATCATATTATACTTTGTTTCAAGATTTCTTTTCTCTAATAATGCAAACATACTTCCAACAAATTGTTCATCATATTGTAGATGTCTACGGACCATATATATACACCTAGTCTTAAAATGAAATCATGGCTTTTATACAAGTCAAATAAACAAATGGTTGACTTTAAAATGATTGAAGGCGTGATTATATGATGACCCCCAAAACAAAAGCATGAGCTTTGATGTTTATCAATTTGCAAGAAGTTAAATAACATTTCAAAACTCATTATCACTAAACTAACCTCTAAAACAAGCATAAACCATAAAAAATCCAAGCATATTTACATATCACAACACACAAAAATCCAAAATTGAAGAGTCTATGTGAATAGCAATGAGCTTGTCTTTGATTATCCACAAAATCAAACAAGGCAAAAGATTTATTGATGAAATTGATGCACACCTGAGACTGAGAATGATTTTTCGCAGCCACTGAAGGAGCCGAAGAGAATGATATTTCTAGATTCAGTTTTGTGAATTAGGGTTGAATCCTTAAATAGTTGGGATAAAAAAAGAGAGAGGCTAAGAGAGACGGACTTAGAGTGAGAGAAACGAATTGTTGATAACTCGAAGAAGAAGGAAGAATTGCAGTTACCTTTTCGTTAGTATTTGATTACAGCTCTTAGTCTTATTATTACGATTAGATTATTAATTATAGGTTTAGTTTGTAAACTTATAATGAATGGTATCGGGCCTGGGCTTAGTAAATAAGTTTGGTGTTTTGGGTGATAAATGTTGAATGGATTGTTTGGTTATACACTTATACATAAGTAACTACTAACAAGTATTAAATTACTTTAATTTTGTTCCATTCGGTTCTCGGTTCTAAACCGAACCGAAGCGAAAACCGAAGTTACTTTAATTTTGGAACCAAACGGTTCCTAGCTAAGAACTGAAACCGAACCAAATACTCATTTTCAGGTCGGTTCGGTTTTTCGGTTCCGGTTTATATGCCCAGGACTACTCACGAGGATATAAGCTAACACAAAGCCCAATTGGTTGTATCTGTAATAAGTATATGTATAGTAATAACTAAATGTTAAGTGTTGTTATTCAGTAACATAACAAGCCTTGTAAACGTTCTTAAGTAGTGTAACTGTATATTGTTGAAGATCTTAGAGTATCAATCAATGATTCTTTTGTAATTTTAATCAAAAACCGAATTTGAACCAGAAGCCCAAAAACGAATTTTATAATACTCTTCTCAGAATGCAACATGTCACCCTCGAGTTACGCTTCGGCTTCGGTTTAATCATGAAAAGAGAGATTCCTTGTCTATTTACGCTTCGGCTTCGGTTTCTTTCGTTTCCACTGTTCGAGAAGATAAACCACTCCTTTGAGACTCGCTTTTCTGTCTTCATCGAAGTTCCAGAACTCAGGCACTACATACCTTCCACTGCCATTATACTCGTTCCTTTCTTTAAGAGCTTGTGTCACAGCTTGATACACTTCTTCACCTAACTCTTTCCTCAGTTCTTGCAGCTTCTCATCTTCTTCATTCAGTACTTCCTGCAAAATTTCACACCACTCTTATCTCATGTTCTTACACTGTAGGAGCTTAAATATCATCTATAAGCATTGTTTAAGAGAAGAACGTGTATGTATAATTGTTACCTTGGGGTTTCCATCTATTATGATGACCTTAATCGGATGCCAAGCCGAGTCCCCCAAGAGTTCTTCCCACAAGGAACAGAGCTCTACGGCCTTTACATCAGCTTCTTTTGCCAGATATTTCTCTTTAGCTACTTTTTGGAATGGTATCGCATCTAATGCACCCATTCTCTTAACACCAATGTGAGTATGTACGTTCAATTCTCGCATTGACTGCACATAGCTTAAGCAAGGTTATTAACAAGTATAAGATTATACATGGCAAATCACTATCATCTCAGATTTTTATCACAACTTCCCAGAGAAAGCCATGCTGCAATAATGCATTCTCACTAAATGTTCATGAAGTAGAAAATCTGAAGAACAAACGTTGAGAGGAAGGGCAGAGTTAGAGAAAAACAGAGAATTGCTTACACTAATTAAAGCCTTGCGCGCATCCTGTAGCTCATCATTAGTGTAGCCATGTTTTACAACAAGAGCTTGATAAATCGACTCTTGGTATTCCCACTCCTCTTCTTTCTCCTTCAGTTCTTCCTTTGTTGTTTCTATCATCTTCTTGATTTTTGGATCTTCACTCTCTCTCTTT
>JAKUCM010003550.1:0-52533 GCA_023374145.1 Lepidium sativum
GGATTGGCTAACAGTCTATATTTTGAGATTGTCTAACATATTTTTGGTAACCTATTAGAAATTATTTTTGTATGTGATAATAACTTATGTATTTCATGTATTGGATATGTGACTAATTAAATCTAAGTCGATTTCAGGACTTAAGGTGATCATAATTTTCCTCTACTGATTTAAAATGTTGACTTCATAAATGGTACTATAACTAACAAATGCATCAAAATCAAACAATGTTTCACAATTAAAACCATAGTAATTTAACTACAAAATCAAAATGTGTTTCATATTAAAACTATAGTAATTTAACAACATAATCAAAACATGTTTCATAATAAGTAGTCATGACTTCATAAATAAAAAGTAGACTCTCACCATAGACTTCATCTGATGATTTAAAATGTAGACGTCATTAGTAGTCTGTAAATGTATAAAATACAATTCTCGATCAGACTTGTGTAAAATTGTAGATGAACATATTAATGAAAAATAAAAGATGATAATTCCAAAATTCTGTGATAAATGAATAGGACTTACACAATCTGCATGAGTGTGACTTTATCGTCTGCATTTCAAACAATTGTATTGCTTATTGATTTTCCTTGCTTTGCTTTTCGTCCTAGCAATATCAAGCCAATTTTTCCACCTAGATTTCTTCTTTCTTCCAGGAAGAATTTTCTCTAATGGAGACTGACATGTTTCCTCTTGTTCTGGAGATTGATCGTAGTCACTTTTGGTAAGATGTGTGCTTATGTTGAATACAAAGAGTTTTTAGCATAGTATGGGGATATATCTTCTGTTGACCCTCAGACCAATTACTGAGCACATATTAATGTTCTATAAGACGCAGTATCATCCATCTTCAGCCTGAACATCATTCTCATTTTAATCTTTGATATGATTTGGTGTAATCACATCAATTATACCAAAGCGATCTACAAACAACCTTGCAATATATCTCGGAGAAGAAAATCTAAATTGAGCCCTTTGATCAACCATTGAGCATATATGAACTTCTACATATTTTGTCACCCAAAATGTTTTTGGATCATTCTTGATACTTGCTCGAATCCTCCATCCACATCCATCAACACCATACTTAGCCACAAGCAAAGTTTATTTTGACTTGTGTACTTTCATATAGAAGTTAGAAAATACACTCATCATTCGCAGTTCTAAAACCATCCCATCCTTGCTTCCAAAACTCTTATTGACATATATAATGTTGGGACCTTCTTGTTTGACCAGTGCATCCTTCATTGACACCAGCAACACTATACATTGTTTTGTCTTCCTCCCCATGTTCCTCTTTCCCATATTTTTACCATAATCACCACCATCAACGTAAGCTTTGGTTCTGCTTCCAACTCATTTGTATGCTCCGCTATCTCTTCTTTAATGTAATCACCAATACCATTTTGATCACATTCTCCATCTGTATCAGATGCAACATCTTTATTGTCTTCAACCTTCTCCTCAACTAAACCATATACTTGTTTGTCAGTTGTTATGTGCATAGGAGGAGTATATGTTGGCATTTATTGCAACATTGAGTCTGGTAATGAATAAGTCAGCTTAACAAACTCGGTTATCTCTAGATCATAATATCTTAGAACCATTTCAACAAGTTCGTCATGAGTCCAACCATCATGTGAGAAAAATATTCTCCCACCTTTGATATGATCAACTTCAAAATGCCAACAATAGAAGAATATTCTCCCACCTTTGATATGATCAACTTCAAAATGCCAACAATACCCTCTCATCATCCATTCACCATAAACAACAGGTAACTAAATCATTTCCTGTATAACAAACACAAATATAACCCACATTAACAAGATCATTAAACAATCGTTATTGTTAACTTAATTTTATGTCTACGTTGAGTAGACTTTAAGTATATTTAAAATTAAGTCTACTCAGAATGAACTACATGCCTAAATTATTTCAAAATTTTAGTAAACAATAAATATGACACATAAACATGTAAAATTTATACACAGATAGATATCTGAATAAACACACATGGGAAAAAAACAAAAAAAAACATTAAAGATATGTTATAAACTGAGTTTTAACAAAATTGTAATAGTAGATGTTACTTAAATCTACTTAAAGTCGTCTTAAAATAAAGTCTAGAGGTTAGTTTTGTATTTGACCAGAGTTTGACTTTCTCTAAGTAGACTTCATTTTGCAATTGACCAATGAGTTGACTATTAAAGTAGACTTCACTTTAAGTCTACACTAGATGTCTACATCAAATTTCAAATGGTAGACTATATTTGAAGTCTGCTCCAATTAGTATTGCAATTGATTAACTTTGACTTTTATGCATGAAATCTACTTGGGAAATCTACATAATGTAGACTTTAAATGAAGTCTACATATTTGTAAAGTAGACTTTACCTGAAGTCTACTTACTTTATTTGTTTATGTCATATATCAAATAACATAAGATATTTATTTATAGACTTCAAATAAAGTCTACATTTATAATGTAGACTTCAATTGAAGTCTACACGATTTAGACTTCCCAAGTATATTTCATATAGAAAAGTCAAACTTAGTCAATTTCAAAAAAAACTCAGTTTCATATGAAGTCTACTATTTTAAATTTTATGTAGGCTTCTTGTGTATACTTGAACTTTGATAGTCAACATGCTAGTCAATTGCAAAACCAACCATTTTTGACGTAGACTTAAAATGAAGTATAAATCATATTTTTCTAACAAACAGAAGTGAGTAGACTCCATTTTAAATCTACAACATATTGGTCAAATGCAAAATTAACATTTATGTTGACTTGTAGACTTCATTTTAAGTCTACATGAAAAGTAGACTTAAGATAAAGTATACTCTCTGCAAAAAATATGGAAAATAGTGAATTAGATTGAGCTTGTGTTTACCTTTAATTACCACCCAAAAATTTAATTCAAGCTAAGACCAAAGAAGCCTAATCATTTTTTATATGAAATTGGTGAGATAGTAAGAATTTGAAATGAAATGCAAAAAAGATAGTTTTTTGTATGAAATTGGTGAGATAGTAAAAGAATATGAAGTTATATGGGTCAATTGGAAGTTATTGAATCCAAAATTGGTAAGTAAATAAACATTTAGAGTTCATTTTTGGTTGTTAATAGTGATTGAGAATATTGAAAAAGATAACATTTTTGCAAATAAGTGATTTTAACTAAGTATTTATAACTTAATTTTTTTTGATTATTTATATTAAAGAAAATAACAGGATTGTAGATAAGAAAATGTCACAAAGACAAAACAGAAAAAAATTTAGAAAGAGAAAATTAGAAGGTAGCTTTGCATTTAAATAAAAAAATAAGATTATATTTGAAAGAAGCCATTAAATAAGTGAGGTTCAACATATATATTAGAATTTTTCGAAGACAAGATAGAAGCAAATATTTATAAAGTGTGATATTTTAGACATAAATTTGAATTTAGTAATATGTAAATAAATATATTTGTCAAACATAAGTACTTATTATAAATATAGATTTAGATGTCAATTTTGTAAACAAAAGAGAAAAAATGTGTGTAAGAAAGGTATACAAAATATACTTTTAATATAAAAGTAAATAAGATATAGTATGTATGTAAAAAAAAGTTTATATATTATCTGAAAAGAACGATTAAATAATCAAGAATGTGATATATTTTTGCAAACTTTTGTTGTAATCGTTTTTGATAAATAAAATTCTAACTATTCCTAGATAGTATAAATTGGAATATTGAAATGTAACCACAATCCAAAAAAATTATTTATTATGCTCTCATCACCAATTTTAGAATATATGAATATATATGTGTACAATAATGAATCCACGTTATTCAACATGTATAAATTAATATAACCACGTTATTCAACACGGTGGAAAGATTAGAACGACGAGCATACTTAATTTAATAAAAAGGATAAAAATAAAATAAACCAAAGTAAAGATTTGACATACAAGAATCTAAGTAGCGTAGTGTCCACGTTTTCAACTTCTACATGTGTACATCTTCGTTTAGCTGTTTTCTTTATGTCCCCTTCGAATTAATCTGCATTTCTTTTGTTGCCAATTTGCAAAAGTCATACTTAATCCAATTTAAAATCACCGAAAATATAACCATTACTTGTTAGTTGTTACGCCTCTTGACCATATTAGCCTTCAAGCCATGCTTCATGTACATAGTTAGCTCTAGATATTCGGGTATCAGTCAGTTCCGGGTAACATCCGATCGGGTGCAGATTTTTCGGATCTATGATTTCGATATCTGTATAAGTACCCACATTAATTCGGTTTGCTATCGGTTCGGGTTTTACCGGTTCCGGACCGGTTCGGGTGTAACTTTTTGATACCCAATAAAGAACAAAAATTAATTCGGTCCAGTTCGGTTTCGGTTCACGTCCAGGTCGGCTCCAACAATCAGTGAAATTTCAATGAGTAATCCCTATTTTTAGATAATTATACCCGAAATACTCGATTATATATATCTAACTAACCGTTAATTCATTTCAGGTACCCGATTGGGTATTGGGTATTATTCGACCCGAACCAAAACCCGCGGGTAGAACATCAGAAGACCCGGTTGTTACTTTCTCTTAAACTGAATTCTACCCGAAACCAAATGTTCGGATCGGATCCCATTCGGATATTCGGATTCGGGTAATATACCCATGCCTAATTAGAGCCATCTTTGGCTCGACCTTACGACCACTCTTCACATCAACGCTAATCCTATAGCGGTAAATAATAGCGGCCGCTACATTTTCATTTGGTAATACGTAATATCCTTGCCTAAGCAGAGTTGAGGATCGCCATTGAAGGCCCTGAACCAATAAGCCGGCCGACTCACTCATAAACTGACCGTCTCTTAGCCATCTCTCAGGCTAAGTGGCTCGTATTCACAACAGTCTTTTCCCCAAATCCTGTCCATGCGTCCCATTGTGTATATAACCTTTTCACCTTTCTTTAATTTCGTTCCATCTGGAAGTACATCATCTTCAAGTACCTAAAAATATGTTTTACTCATTTTATAGACCTCTTTGTCATCGACTGGAACAGAAAGATACAATCTGAGAGTCTCAGACAAAGCTGCTTCTAGATAATCCATTTTCTTGATATCTTTTGGACTGAGCACAAGCTTGTATTTCGTCTTCTTGTTTGTATATTCATGATTATTTCTCTGTTCCTCAATCTTGTAAATTTCCACAATGATTTTTTCCTCCACCTTCGGACATCCCTCAATATTTCTTTTGGTGCAATGAATATATTAAGACAAATACAAATAGAGCTATAAAGAGCTTGTTACACGAAAGAAATCATTAAAAGAGAAAGGAATTTCATTCATAAAAGAAAATGAATATGTTATTCTGTTTTATAGAGAAAGCTTCTCTTTAGTATAAGAGAAAAAAATTTACAATCGGTTAAGATTAAATATAACAAATACTAAACCAAAACTGACTAGGAAAGGGAAGTTTAGTCATACCATCTGCTAATTGATATCTTGTTCTCACATGAAGAGTTTTGACTAATCCATTAACTGCTTCTGGAATTTTATGGCAATCCAACTCAAGGTACTAGTTCTCTCATGAAACTTTTGATTGTTGGCTATGTGAATTGTTGTTATGATATCACAAAAGACTGCAACTAATTTAGTTTGAGGCATATGCAACTTTGCAAGCAAATGAACTAACCAAGCAACTTCTCGAACTTCATATCTCATTGCTCTATACTCTGGCTCTGCTAAAGTAAGAGATATTGTTGGCTGCTTCTTTACTTCCAGGAAATGAGGAAAGTGTTAGAATTTGCGGAATATAAAGAGAGAATGATTGAAGAATGAGTTTAGAATAGAGAGGATGAGAGTATGAGAAAATTATGGAGAAAGTAAGTATGGGAGAATATGGAGCATGAAAATAGAGAGAATAGTGAAGAAGAAAGGATTTATTTATCTCTTTATTAAAATTATGTACAATTGGTCCTATATGTACACAACACTAGCTAAACTTTTTACACAAGCTTTACACTAATGGAAAATAGCTACAAGACAAAGATGCTATAAGAAGAAAAATTCATCTTTATCTTCAACCAAAGAGACAATGACTTATGCTTTGTGGTATTCTATGTAGGGGAAAGGTATGGGGATTTAAACTTAAAAACATGTGAATTTAATTGAATGGAGAGTGCTTTAGTCACATTAGCCCAACATTTATGTGATCTTCTACTTCCGATGACCCTTATTTTGCAAACATTGTAAGTGATCCTATTTTTGCACAACTTCTTCTTGGGGTCTTTTGGTAATTTATGGCCACTTTCAAACTCTTGTGATCTTATTTTTTTTTACGGTGATAATTATCACCGGAAGACCCTAAAATTTCACAGTCGAGATTTGATTTTGTCTTCTTTACTTCAACTTCCTCTCTAATACACCTCCTTAAGCTTGATTAGAGGGACACCAAATACCAAGCTTGCAAGACACAAATACTACCTCATTAAAAACATTAGAGGGAAAACCACGTGGGATAAAACTCTACTAAGGGAAAAAAGTATAGTCTTCATAGTTGAATGATTTAGCTATAATAAAGTGATTAGACTAGTTGTCTTGGACTGATGATGGTGACACTTCTGCACGTGAACCTTCTTTGAGAGGCTTCCCCTCTCGATCATCACTCCTTTGAAAACCATCTTCAAATGATCCAACTTTGACACTTCCTTAGCCTTGGTTCCTTTGAATGCTATTTCTTACATGGACCTAGCTATCACTCACAAGAAGCACAAAAACATCATGTTATAAAACGAATTTAAAAGGGTAAAGTACATACCTTTAAGACATGTGAACTGAGCTTTGATGTAAAGCTCTATCACCATGTCAAGTATTGAGCCAATGGACCCAACTCATCACCACAACTCGACCACCATGTCGAGTGCAAGCCTCTTCATGCATCATTTGATCCATCATCACATGAATCTCTTCATCTCCTCAATATGATGCCATTATTTGTCTTCATCAGATCATATGAACATATTATAATGATTGAGGAGATGATCCACATTAGACACACAAACTCCTTTGCGTTCTGTCACCCTTTGGTGAAAGGTTGTGGTTAACGGTTATGTTTTAAATAAAAAAAATAAGAACGAAGAACACAATTTTTAGTAACACTAAATGATATGGAAATTTTACCTTAGAGCATGTGGCTTGCTCCTTTCACTCGGCTTTATGGATTCATGGACTGCATTTATACATTAATTTGTAAATGTTTGAGAGAATACCATTCCTCATCATCTTCCATGGTTTGACACTTCATATGCATGATTGTGGAGGGTTCCTCCTTCTTTATAACACACCATTGAGAAGTCATACATCATGATCAAATTCTTCTTTGACAATCGCATAATTGAGACACTTCTTTGTTGTATATCCTTACACTTTAAATCCACCAATTCTTTGATTTTTCAGCCCATTTAAATGCTTTGAGCATCTATTCTTGGCTACACATGGAACTTGGTAGTTAGTTGAAAAAATCAATTTGATTTGATACCTTGAGAGTGTAAAATGATAAAGATTTGATCAGTTATTCAGCTTTTATCCTCTCCACACACACTCCTCTTCAAGCTTTTGACTTTCCACAAGTATAAATCTTCACCATTTCTCAACCTCTCGGGTTTAGTCCAACACACATTTGGCTCTTCTGAGCCTTGAAGACTTGTGGCTTAAAGCATTGAAGACACTTTATCCTTTTAATCCTTCTTGCACAGAGACACACACACTTATCCTATCACACCTTAGACTTATTCACAATCCTTCGTGTGAACCACTTCTCTTACAACTAGTCATCTACAAGCTTTTGCGTGAACACCATCAAGAATTTTGGAGTAAAATCACTTTGCTTTCAGCCTTGATCTCACGAATTTGTGTTCTCGTACAACTCCAAGTTCTCATTCCTTAACTACTTTGAATGCATTTAGCACCTATTTCTAGCTAGGATGACAAGAGGAAATTGAACATTAGTACCAATGGAGAATTATTATTTGAGTTCTCATACCTTAGCTACCAAACTTATGGCACAAGTTTTTGGTAGAAAATCTTCATGAAGAATGATTTGAGTTCACTTGAAATCCATAAAGGATTTGCTTCATCAACACCATCTTGAGAAGCGATTCCTTCAATCTATCAACACTTTGAAGCTCCATGAGGTATACTCTTCTTCTTCCCAAACGACTACAATGACTTGGTCTAGTCTATACCAAGATCATCACCAAACCAGAGCAATGACTTGCTCCTTTCCATACCAAGATCATCACCACCACTCAACCTCCTTGACACTATTTCAACATCCAATAGCCTACTCATTTCCATCAACTGGAAATACTCATGTCATACTCCAAAGTACACCTTCATCAAAAGGTATACTAGACTATTAAAACATCTTGCCTTTTTAGGGCTCCAAGGTATGAATGAAACCGACTATGAATATGAGTACTAGGCAAGCAAAAAAGAGCAATAGTATAAGATAATAAAGAGGAGGTTTTAGAGATAACATTTGTTTGCTCCATAAGTTGTTGCTAAGATTTTATGCCAACACCATTGATATTGTAAAATGTTTCAAACATTTTCTCCCCTTAAGGTTTTGGTCTACCATCTTCTTCATATTTTCTGGCTCTTACTCTTTCATAAAGCTTGCCTAGATGATCAAAAATGGTCATAGAACAAACACACCAACGGGTTAGAAAGTATGACAATTCAACATTTTTGAAAATAGACCAAGGACTTTAAGAAAACACAAAACGGTCCAATGTTTTACATTTGAAATAGATGTATTCAATATGTTTTTACACACTATAGTTCATGATAATCAAGCATTTTATACCATGGTTCACTACTTCAGACTTTACCCAAACCGTAAAGACTAAAACAAAACTCCAATAAACTTTTATGGATCTACACTTCACAAGAAAAAAACCCATACCAAGGTTTACAAACATAGGGTTTGGATTCAAGTAAATGATAGATACATATGGTTTTAAATTCTTAAACTTACAAGAATCAAGCATAACCCATATTATCCTTTATAAAACCGACCATCAAGCATCTTTGGCACATACTGTTTTGAACATTCACAAGAATGATAAACAATCCAAGATGACTTTTGATTCAAGTGGAAGGAACTCAGCTAGCCATTTTCTTAAGATTCCTCACAATTTTCTTAAAAAGAAGACATATCTTGACCAATATTGCGGTATTTTATCCAATGGATGAAACAAAAATGTTTTTTTTGAAATTCAAACTGAAAGTAAAGAAATTAACAAAGTAAAGAGTGACTTAGAGGTAAGAATATGGTCTTCAGAAGAGATAATATAGTGCATAAGCCAAGCAAACCATGTTTAAAGTCGCTCCAAATGAAATTATTCTATTGTCCAACAGATGAAAGCATGTGGCCATCTATATTTTCTATCTTGTGGTTCTTCACCACATCAACCTTTCTCCTCTCGTCATGGTCATAAACAAAATATTTTCAACTGTGAAATCCATGGAAGAACAACCAAGCAACACGTTTTAAGAAATCAATTTCAAATCAAACATATTTTGAAAAGAGTTTGAAAAAACAGATTGAAACCAATAAGAACATAAAGAATATGATTATTTCTTTTGTACAACTGAAACTTGGAGATGAGATGATTCTCAAGATATAGGTTTTTCACCTCAAAACCATTCTTTTATTTTCATTGTTTCAAAATAAACGATTTTGAAGAAGAAACAAACATTTTGGAAAAAAAGCAGTTTGAAAATACTATTGATAAAAAATGTTTTCAAACACAAAAGACAGCAAGATCACAATTATCATGGATCTTGCTCTGATACGATATTATGATCATTTTAGGAAGATTTTTTCATTTATCGAATGATCAGATAGGGAAACTTCAAAAGCGTTTTCTCATAGAACCAAAAAGAGCCAGATAACGATGGACCTATTATTGGAATGCTCAATGGTCTAGTTTTTGGATCAGCTTACTGATTCAGATTTGGGCGTAGCAGTCGTCGAGAAATCTCGCTTTAAAAAGGGAATCTGTTTGCATTTGTTTTTCAGCTTAGGCTAAGGTGAGGTTTGAGATCTGTGGAGATGCAATTTCACCTTTCTATTTTATGCTTCTGAAATTCATCAGATTAGAGTTAGATATAATGATTGTTGTTTGTTAGAATATTAGAAAAATTATGTTATTTATATTAATATATTTTATGAGTGTTGATTAATAATAGTTAATAGGTTGTTATAAAAATATATTGACATTTTTCAAAAATTTATATTGAGTGTGTTAATGAAAAATAATATACAAAGAAATTGAATAAAATATGTAAAAGAAAAGATTCTATGGAAAGATCGAAACTACTGGACGTTGTCTCTCACATGAATCTTTTAAAGATGGAATATAGAAGGATCAAAACTACTATATGTTGTCTTCCATAGGAATGAGTGTATGGAAAGATCAAAACCACTGGATGTTGTCTTCTATATGAAAGAGTCTCGGGAATGATCGAAGCTATTGACCATTGTCTTCCTTAAGATAGAGATTGATGGACTAGAGTGGCCCAACGGGGATTGCTACAAGCCATAAACTGCTGACGAGTCTGGGAGGATCGAGCTACCGGTTGTTGATGAGGGTGTCAAGCCGGTTGAACTAGGCAGGCCAATGACTCGAGCTAGGACATGCAAGCTTAGAGAACAACTAGGAGAAGTTGTAGTTAACATCTTGAACAAAGAGGAGAACGTGCCCACCCCAGAACGCTCCAAGATCGACATCGGAACTTCTTCGAGGAGTGCGGGAAATATCAAGAACGCAAGTCAAGACCAAGCAGCACGAAAAGAGGAGAACCAAAACATTCAAGACCCTTTTGAAGCTGACCAAGAGGACCAAGAATCGACAAGACCCGAGCTGGAAGTAACCAACAAGACTTGGCCTTTTATCGCGCCCCACAAGGTTTGTTTTGTGTTTAAGATAAATGTTTTTGCCGGATCGCCAAGCCCAACAACTCCAGCACCTTAGGATATATACAATCTTAAGGCCCATAGGTTTTTTGGGTTTTATTTTCGTTTAATAAGGCACCAAAACACTAAGTTAGAAATTTGCCATTTTTCTTGTAATTTGTCATTTTTCTTATTTCCTTTTTGTTAATGGGCTACGACCCATATTTTCCTTTTTCTTTAAGTAAGTCGGCCTTAAGCTAGCTGATAGGACCCCTATTTAAAGTCCCCTTGCAGCTATGTAACAAATCACCCAACTTTGAAATCAATAAAGAACACAGTTTTCTCAAAGAGAAATCTCTAGTCATTAGCAAGCTAGTCGTTTGTTTAAGACTTAGAACACACTATAAGATCTCGAGAGGTTTCCCATTGATCTAGAGTGTGATTGAGTGTATCAAGAAGCCCACCATCCTTCTCGTGGATCGCTCCTCAATCCCCCACCTTCCGCGCCCCCGACTTTTCTTACCAAGGAAGTACACTCGGTTCCATTGGATAAGAACCCGCTCCCATCAACCTTAGAGAAGCATCTCGAAACTCATACCAGTTGTGGTCTCCCAAAAAAAAGAGGTTCTGGATCATCAGAAAGAAGATGGCTAAGCTAAATATTGTGTGTGAATAATCTTGCTACGAGCGAGTAGAATTCAATGGTTTTTATACCCGTCATTTAATACAATGATATGTGTGTTTTTGATTATATGCTTTTGAATAGATAATGTGTGAGTTAGAATGACGTTATTGTGTTTTAGTGCACATAGATGATATCCTCATTGAGTACTTCATTACTCACCCTTCTTATTTTTCCCTTTTTACAGGATTCTTGTTCAAGATTTTATTCGTTAGTGGACGTTTGTAAAGATGATTTTTGGCGGGACCAAGAAATAACACGCTCTTTCTCAAGATCAAGAGCGGAGTATTACAAAAATACTTTTGAGCATGATGAGCTTCCCTGCCTCTGAGAGAAAACGATGGACGAGCTTAATGTTGTTTGCTAGATTCTGTTTACAATTGAGATGAAGATGTCCCGTTTTCTTCAACCAAAATTTTCTAGTTGTTCGAGGTATTTACCTATTCCTCCCTTATTCCTTATATTGAGTTAATGTTTGATGAGGTGCTTTGATTGCTAGTTGGCTTTCTTGGCAAAGGTAATAGATGATTTTTTTTAATTGATTTTCTGACCCTAGACCTTTTCATAAGTTTCTAGGATTCTCTTGAGTGTTAAGCTGCTTTGTTGAGAGGTTTTGCAAAAGAACATAATATCGTCTCCGAATAGGAGATGATTTATGCTAGGAAACTTTGCAAAGACTTTTATACCTTGTTGGGTTCTATTTGACTTAGCTTGTTTGCATAAACCTTATAGAAGTTCACTACACAATATGAACACATAGGGTGACAATGTGTCTCCTTGTCGGATTCTGCATTGAGGTATAACCTTGACATGGATGCTACCATTAATAATGAACGAATGAGAGACGTTTTGAATGCATTGCATGATCCAATTAGTGAAAATACTGTCAAACCCCAGCTGAGTGAGTGCCTTAGTGATGATCGTCCACTCTAGCCTATTATAGGCTTTCCTCATGTTGGTCTTAACTGCCATGTAACCTTTTTTGTTGTTGATGATCTATTTCTATAGTGCAGGATCTCGTGGGTGATCAAGATATTGTATGAGATCATCCGGCTGTGGAGCATTTGTTTGATCCTTCGGGTCAGCATTGGTTTGATCCTTCGGCTGTGGAGCATTGGTTTGATCCTTTGGGTCATCATTTTTGTTGGGAGACCAGGGCATGTAGTTCGATCATATTGATTTTCATATATGAGCTTGGGGAGTATTGGTTTGATTCTTCGGGTCAGCATTTTTGCAATTATCTTGTAAAAGACATTGAATCTTTGGGCTTTGAATTTTTGGACATAAGTTTCATTGAATTTATCGGTATTATACCGAAAGTAAAGAAGCTGACTGTCTCTCTTGTTAACTGATTCTTGAAGGTTTCCCATTGTGTTTGGAAAAAAGCAAGCTGAGAAGCCATCCGGACCCATAGCTTCCTCCGAATTTATATCAAATAGGGGTTTCTTGATCTCAAGAACGGACGGAGTTTTAGTAAGCAGCTGATCATCTCTGTCGGATAGCTTTTTTACAGTGTTTCTGAGACCGCTTGATGTGTAAAGTTTGCATCCATCGGTTCAGATTTGAAGAGGCTTTCATAAAAGGAGGTGACGGTCATTGCTATTTTCTCTTCCTCATGATGGTTCGCTCCATCTTTATCTTCAATGCTTGAAAATTTGTTGACCATTTTGCTTTTGCGTGTAGATGAATAAAAGAAACCCGTGTTCTTATCTCCTAATTTAGCCAGAGCATACGGCTCCATTGTTTCCAGAAGCTTTCCTCCTCTAGGTATTCTTTTTCAGTTTCTCGTTGATGTTTTGAATCAACATCTCATTTCCTAAAATGACTTCATTTCCTTTTCCAGTCGTAGCTTTAGATTTGCAATTTTTTCTTTGTTGTTCTGTCTGATTTTCCTGCACCATTGGACTATAGCTCCTCTACACCTTGAAGTCTGATAGGTAACATAGACTCTAGTGTTGGCGTTCCATTGTTTCCAGAAGCTTTCCTCCTCTACGTATTCTTTTTTAGTTTCTCGTTGATGTTTTGAATCAGCACCTCATTTCCTAACAATGACTTCATTTCCTTTTCCAGTAGTAGCTTCAAATTTGCAGTTTTTTCCTTGTTAATGTGTCTGTTTTTCCTGCACCATTGGACTATACCTCCTCTACACCTTGAAGTATGATGGGTAACATAGACTCTAGTGTTGGTGTTCCGTGTATCTTCCACCAATTTTCTAACTTCTTCATTTTGCTTTAATCTTTTATCATATCTAAAGATTTTCCTCTATTTTTTGTTATAGTATCGAAAAATGAGAAGAAATCTCATTCCTTGCTATGAGAAGAAATCTCCTACATGTTGTAAGTCCTCCAAATCACTTTCAAAGATAAATGATCGGAAGTCCACAAAGGAAGCTTCAGATCTTGGATTTCCTCCTGATTTCTCTTCATTGCAACGTATCTCATTAAAGTCACCTGATATATTAACCATGCTTCATCTCTCAGGTGCCTTTGTTTTGAGAGGAGCTATAGTCCATGACTCATCTCTCGTTAAAGTTACCTGATATAAAATGATGTACAATTGGTCTTATATACACAACACTAGTTATCGTTTCAACACAAGGTTTATACTTATGGACAATAGCTATAAGATGCTCTAAGAGGAAAATTTTATCTTTATCTTAAACGAAGGAGCCAAAGACTTATGCTTTGTGGTTTTCTATGTAGGGAAAGGTTTCCAACGGTCAAATGGGGATTTAAACTTTAAAATATATGACTTTAGCTTAATGGAGAGTACTTTAGTCACATTAGCCCCAACTGCTACTTGATCCTCTACTTCCATTGAGCATTATTTTGCATAATATGAGAAGTGATCCTATTTTTGCACAACTTCTTCTTAGGGGTTTTAGTATATTATGGCCATTTGCAAACTCTTGTGATCCTATTTTTAAATAGTGATAATTCACCGGAAGATCCTCAATTTGCACTGTCAAGATTCGACCTTGTTTTGACTACTTCAACCTCATCTTTAATAGGAAGATCCTAAGAACATGTAAATACCCTGAGGTGGAACATCGAGTATCACTACGTGACGCCCAATCAGCATCAGTAAATGCTATAAGAGTGTGAGCATTGTCTGCTGAAATTAAATAGACCAAGACCTATGCTGCCTTTAAGATAATGAACTTTATGTGCTGCTTATAGATGAGAAGCCTTAGGAGCCGAGGTCTGAAAAAGTTTAATTATAGCAAAAATAATTTTTGGTCTTGTGATGGTAAGGTTCCTCATCGTGCCTACTAAACGACGATACTGAAAAGGATCTTCTAACAACTCTTCATTACTTTCCAGACTTGGTTTTATGCTTGGTTCCATTGGTATACTTGATGGTTACAGAGCTAATAAACTTGCATCTTCAAGAAGTTGCACAGTATACCTTCTTTGATATAAAGTGATACCTTTGTTTGATCTTGCAATTTCCAAACCAAGGAAATATCTTAAATCACCTAGATTACAAAGCTTGAAAACTATCTGTAATGCACGAGTGAGATCCTCTACTGTATCATCATCATTTGAAGCAATGGTGATATTGTCCACATAAAGAAGAACAAGAATATACTTCCCTTAAATATTTTTTATAAAGAGACTGTGATCACTATGAGATTTCTTAAAATCCATAGATGTGAGGGTCTCACTAAACTTGAAAAATCATTGTCTAAAGGCTTGCTTTAGAACCATATATCTACTTATGGAGCTTGCAAACTGGATTAGGAGGTAAAGACGTTCCTAATCTTGGAGTATAACCTGGTGGTAAGTTCATGTAAATTTCTTCATGTAACTCATCATTCAATAATGCACTGGACACATCAAGTTTAGTTTAACGCCATCTTTTTGCTGCAGCAATTGCTAAAAAAGTCTTTAGAGTGATCATCTTGGCTTTTGGGGAGAATGTATCTAAAAAATCGATGCCTTCTTGCTGAATGTATCCCTTCGCAACTAACTGAGCTTTGTATCTTTCAAAGTCCCAAATATACCATAATATCCATGGAAACACTGAATTATTAGTTTTGTCTGGTAACCTCCAAAAAAAAAAGTCAACTAGACATGATTTATCGATTCCCCATCAACCCCACATCTAACACATGAATCATCACAATTAATTCCTCTACTTCTTAGATTATCCTTAACTGCCATACAACATGAGATCACTTGCCAAATAAATTTCTTTAACTTTGTTGGACATTTCAACTTCCAAGCATGAGATTGTAAGCTCTCCAAATTCGCTCCCGTGGAACCCAATACATTCACAGAATATGTTTCCTTAATCTTATATCCTGACCGCACAGTATAACGCCCAGATTTTGAGAAATGCCGTCCTCAACAATCAGGTCATTGAAAGTGAGAAATATGAAGACCTAGGACCAATTTAACATCCTCTGGAACAAGGAATTGGTGTACAAGAGTCTCCCTCCAAGATCTAGTAATCAGATCAATAAATTGTTCAACAGTCAAATCCGGGAATAACCAGGGTTCAAAACCCTTTGTTGGCCATCACCAATCTTTCTAATAATTCCTTTACTTACCAATGACTGTGTTGAAACAATATTTCTCCAACCATAAGATGGTGAGTTAATACTCGTAATATCCATATGGCTATTATTCTTGAAATAACGGCTCTTAAAAACTCTTGTAAAAAGCGACTTTATATAATCCAATAACCTCCATAATAGTTTAGCAAGAAGAGCTCAATTAAATTCCTCAAGAGCCCTGAAACCTAGTCCCCCAACATTTATTTGGTTTACATAATTTCTACCATTTCAACCAATGAATTCCTTTAGAGGTTTTCGAATTACTCCACCAGAAATTAGAAATAACTGAATTTAATTTCAAGATGACTGATTTTGGTAAACGAAAGCAAGGCATGCCATAAGTGGGAAATGCTGTTAACACAGACGTAATAAGAACCTATTTTCCACCTTTAGATAATAATCAAGAAGTCAACCCATTAATTTTTCTTGAACAAAGGAAAAAACTTTAATCTTAGATCCCCCTAAACTCTCTGGTATTCCTAAGTATGTTCCTATACCTCATAGAGTTTGAATACCTAGCAACCTATGAATGATACACTTATTCAGCTCCAACACATAATGCCCAAATTGAATAAATGACTTGTCAAAGTTAATCTATTGTCCTGAACATGTTTCGAAATCACGTAGAATCTTTTTAATAGCAAGAGACTCCGCCTCATCAGCTTTGCAAAAAAATAAAGTGTCATCTGCAAGAAGTAGATGTGAAACCTTTGAACTCGTTCTTGCGATAGAAATTCCAATTATCTCATTCTCAAACTCACCTTTTCGCAAGAGAAAAACCATCACCTCAATACAAAGAAAAAACAAATATAGAGATAAAATATCTCCCTGATGTAGACTTCTCTTGGGAACAATTGTACCTTGGGGAAACCATAATTAGAACTAAATATCTGACCGTCTCGATGCAATGTATTACACATTTGATCCAATGACCATGAAAGCCTAATCGGAAAAGTAGCTTCTGCATAAATACCCACTCTACTATGTCATAAGTCTTGCTTATATCAGTTTTAATAGCCATGAATTTTCCTTTAACAATATTATAAGTTCTAAGAGCGTGGAACATTTCCTGCGCTATAAGAATATTATCAGAAATCAAGCGTCCAAAAACAAAAGTTGATTGTGTTTCTGAAATCACTTTTGGGAGTACCTTTTTTAACCTGAGATACATGACCTTCAAAATTATCGTACAACCCATTACATAAGCTAATTGGTCTAAATTCTGACATTTAGGTTGGTCGTGCAACCTTGGGAATAAGACAAATTTTTGTTTTATTTAAGTCACTTTCAGATCGACCCTACCGAAAAGGTTATTAACCAGTGTCAATACATCCTTTTTAACAACCTCCCATGATTTTTGATAGAAAAAAAGCAGATATTCCATATGGCCTTGGGATCTTCCCCTAATCCATCATAAATAAGGCCTTTCTCACCTCCTCCTCTGTAGCATTAGCTAGTAGTTGACGATTATCTTCATCGGATACCATAAAAATAATACTACTAAGAGAATCTAAGTAATTAGTTGATCCCGAGAAGGAAAATAATCCCTTAAAATAGGACTATGCTTCCTAACAAATTTCTTGATCCTTAGTAATCCAATTTCCAAAAGAGTCTTTAAGACCAACAAATCTATTTTTTGCTCTTCTTTATTTTGTTTGGGCATGGAAAAATTTTGTGTTATTATCTCCCTCTTTAAGCCATCTATTCCTACTCTTTTGGTTCCAATAAATCTCCTCATCTTCATAAGTTTACTTAAGATCTGATCTTACCTCTAAAATGTCTTGTAAAGAACAAGAGTTATCATTTCGATAGTCTTCTAACTTTTATCGCAAGCGATTAATATTTCTTGGCATGAGGGAACATTTAGTTTACGCCATTTTGAGATCTCTCGTCTACATCGTTGAATACAACTCGAAAAAGATAGAGATTGTCTACAAGAGATACCTCGCCAACCTCTTTCAACTGTATCCATAAATCCTTTTTTGCGAGTCCATCTTCTATCAAAAGAAAATTTTGCTCTCTTTGGAATCTCCTGAATTTTAAAATTGCCAAGAATAAGACGATGATCTGATCTTATCATTTGTAAATATTCCACATCAGAAAATTGAAAAATATTATGTCAATCTTCATTCCCGAAAACTTTATCAAGCTTATAACGAACAACCTCGTTCTGTTTCACCCCTCTCCAAGACCAAGAATTACCAACACAAAGAAATTCAATCATCCCCCAATTTAATAACATTTGATTAAAATTGAGGAACGAACTTGCGAATCTTATAAGGTCACCCTGTTTCTCATGATTTCCGGATAATTTATTAAAATCTCTTATAATTATCCACAGAGAGACTCTTAAGAGACCAAATCTAGTCAGCTTTTCCCAAACCATATCACGAAATCATATGATAAATCATGGAATTTCCATAAATAAAAGTAATAAATAATTTGTGACCTTGAAAGATAAGTGATATGTCAATGATGTTTTTATCTTTATATATAATATCCACATTAAAATGATTATTATACATTAAAAAGGTCATCACTTAAACCTAATGGATCTTCTGTAACAAGTGAATCACAACCCAAATGTAATTGTATTTTCTACCTATAAAATATATATTTTTAGTTTCGATAAAAATAAAAATTCAAGTTTATGGG
Organism: Lepidium sativum; assembly: GCA_023374145.1. Classification (NCBI taxonomy): domain Eukaryota; kingdom Viridiplantae; phylum Streptophyta; class Magnoliopsida; order Brassicales; family Brassicaceae; genus Lepidium; species Lepidium sativum. The sequence goes on from JAKUCM010003550.1 coordinate 18,862, forward strand.
ATCTCCATAAATCTCTAAAGAAATTTATTGTTATTTTGTTGCCAAATTCCTTGCAAATCCAACAAAAGGACTTCAACATTAAAATCTGAAAACTTAAAGAGGAATCATCCTCCAAATCGCCTATGTTCTCCTTTCCTGACAGTATTCGTTTCCTTGGCCAAAGGATTAGCTGTGTCTTCATCTTTCTTGAGCTAGCTCCACGAAGGGGCTTAGCTAACTTCACATGTTTGACATAATAATGGATTGAAGAACTACGTTGAACTTGACGCTTGGAACCAGCATCACCAGAGTGTACAACATTATTTAAAGCTCCCTTGTAACTCTGTGCTCTGTCTGAATCCCTCAATCTTTCACGAGGTAAAGGATGATCCTCGGCAAATGGAGGTGTCTATTCATCAGGTCCATACCGTTCAACACACCTATAGACTTGCCGATGGTCTTATATGTAATCTCAGCCTCGAATTCTGTAAGAAAATCAGTTACTTGTACCCATAAAACTAATGGTAGAAGGGTAGGTAACATCCGCGAAGGTCTTCCAATGAGCCAATGAAAGCATCCAGCCATCGAAACGGGTAGTACCCAATCTCAGAATCGTTTCAATATCATTATCATCTTGGAATTCAAATTCAAACCTTCCTCCACCCAAATTCCTCCCTGTAACACGATTCTCCAATTTCGCAACAAGAGCGGAGTTATCAAATTTCGAAATCTAGCAAAGCAATAGAAATACTTGAGTATCAATAACATGAAATGCCGATCAAATATAAACCCATAGTATTATGGAAATAAATCAGAAACGCAATCTTGAGTAAGAATTTTAACAATTAACAGAGAATCAGCATAAACTGAGCGATCTTTCACAATTAAACAAAAAAATTGAAATCGTTTGATTTTGAGGAAATTTAATCGGAACAATTGACAAAACTTTCCAAACCCAGAATATTTGATTATCAAAACATCGAGAAATTATTGAGCACATAAATCTGCACTTTGATTTGATACAGAACCTGTGTAATGGAGAATAAAGACTGAATCCATGGAAATAAAATCTGGGGGTATCCATAATCTAATATCGAAGGAGCCAAACCGGAGATGACAATATCGCCAATCTCAAACAGAATCGTGAAACCTTGATTAACATGAATAGAACCAAAAGCTTGCAATTGACACATTAACAATCGGACCGGACCAAGGAAATCGTTGGGCGTTACATTTTCTTTCTAAGTACTTCCTTGTCTCTATTTAATCAATAACATTTTCTTTCTTTTGTCTTAGTAGACCACTTCTACGCTCAGAGAAATCTTTATTCAAATTATTTAGTTTAATTTTGGTTTCTCTTATACTTGCTTTCCAAGCCACGTCCAAGTCTTCAAAACAAAATCAAACTTTATCTTATACGTTTTACGTTTACCCTTCACGTATTATTTTGTTAATCTTTTACTTGCATCATACAGAACGCTTTTTCGTTTTATGTTATTAATTACATATACTGTTTGATTTATTTTAATCACGCTTATAGTTTTTAATTACGTTTTTTTTCATCAATTATTTTAAATATATCTCTTTTTCGTTCTAATTCTTCTTAATTTTTTGTCTGTTTACAGAAATTTATGCCATCAAACACCGATATCCGAATAATCGATTCCCCAGAAGTGGTTTGCTATTATATGTGCAAGAAAATATGGTTCCTAATGTCATTGTTACACCTAAAAATTCAATAATACGAATTTCAATGAATGGCAAGATAAAATGTTGTTCTTTTTGACAACACTGAAATTGGCACGGTACTTAATCGAGGATAGACATGTGGTTCCTCCGCGTAATACCGTGGAGATTACCTATGTAATGGATATATCAAAGCTTGTTTGGAAGGATTCCTTTTTAAGGTCTTCTAAGAGTACAAAACTTCCAAGTCTCTTTGGGAGACTTTGGAAGCTAATTACAAGTCGTACAACACTGGCTCTAGAAACGTTGCTACTCGCACATTCCTAGACTTCAAAATGGTGGATTCAAAATCCATCATGGAACAAGTCCATGAGCTTCAAATGATTGTACACGAGCTTGCAAAATAGGGGATGAAAATTTGTGAGGTTTTCGTTGTGAATTGCTTCATCAAGAAGTTACCGCCAACCTGAATAAACTTCAAGTGGTATCTTGACTACAAGAAAAAGCAACTAACCTTGCCGAACTTGGTCTCAAGGCTACAAAACTAGTCTTCAAAACATGAAAAGTCCGACTTGTTTATGGTGGATCTCAATGCCAACATGTCCGAGAACAACCATAACGGTAAGGCAAAGACCGGGCCTCCTCCTGCTGGTGCCAAAGGTGATAAAAAAACCATCAGGATATTAGGCTCACATTGGTGTCAAGAAGACCAACAACAAGTTTTTTGGGAAGTGAAACTATTGGAAGAAGCTTGGACACAAGACGGCCGATTGTCATTCCCGTCTCATAGTACAAAGCCAAGTAAACCTCACAGAAGTGGATTTGTGTGTGGTCATCACAGAGGCACACATGGCTGAAGAAAATCACGTAGAGTGGTGGTATGACACAGGTGCTACGACACATGTATGTTTCAACCGTGACTTGTTTAGTACTTACAAAAAGTACACAACCGACGAACATCTTTTCATGGGAAACGTTTCACGCTCTAAGATAGAAGGCGTTGGCAAGATGGTCTTGAAGATGACCTCGTGCATGGAGGTTACTCTCTCCAGCATGAAGCACGTACCCGACATGAGGAAGAACTTGATCTCGGGATTTTTGATGAGCGAGTATGGATTTGACATCAATTTTTTCATCCGATCAAATTATCCTAAGAAAGAATGGTATGTTTATTGGGAAAGGTTATGTTTCTAGAGGACTAGTCAAAATGAGTGTCATGAATGTACACCGTAATGATGGGGCTTCAACCTCTTAAAATGTTAATCGTTTTTCGATAATAATAATAATAATAATTCATTTGTTTTTGTGTTTGAATTGTCACATGCAATTAGAATATATAAATTCTAAATTAATTGAAAAATTAATGAATATAAATGTTATTCCTAAATGTCCAATAAATTTACAAATGTGAAATATGTGTTAAAGTAAAACTCACTAAAACATCATCACCTCAAGTAATTAAAAATATTGAACCTCTCGAACTAATCCACATTGATTTGTGTGATCACAAATTAGTTCCTATTCGAGGCGGAAAGAAATATTTTGTAACGTTCATATACGATTACACAAAATATTGTTATGTACATCTTTTACATAGTAAAGAAAAAGTTCTGGAAATATATAAAGAATACAAACTTGAAGTTGAAAATCAACTGAAAACCTAACTCTAAAAGAGATGATGAGCGTTGTTCTCCGGGAATCTGGTACACCCCAAATTCTGTTAGGGGAAGCGTTGCTCATATCAAACTACATTTGAATAATATACCATATAAAGTTGTAGGCAAAATTCCTTCTGAGCTATGGAAAGTTAAAATATCTTCGTACAAATACCTCAAAGTGTGGGGGATCTCGCAAAAGTTTTTGTATTACCTCTGGAAAAAAAATATGGGTTTGAATACCATGGATTGTATCTTCCTCAGTTTTGCACACAATAGTAGTGCTTATCGCTTTATGGTATGGGATTCAGATATTTTTGATACCCAAAAAAGAAATGATAATGTCATCATAAAATGCTTTGTTTCTGAAGATGTTCCTATGTGAGAGAAACAAGTCCTTGGTATTGGAGTACATTATGATAGTCACTCGGTGTGGTCAAAATGATTACAGTAAATCTGTTAATAACTTAGCGGATCATTTGTTAATAACTTCGCAGATCTATTCACAAAAGGCCTTGAAAAAGACCAAGTGTTGAAATCGTCTAAAAAATGGGTATAAAGCATGTTGACGCAACAATTATATGATGGATACAACTTATACGACTGGAGATCCCATGAGATAGGTTGAATGGAACAAATATGTCATATAGATTTTTATCAAAGCACGACACTACCATTTGTAAACGACAATTGTGATGCCTAACAAATAAACACTAAGGTTAAGCGATGCTTTTAATGATCACAATAGATTTGATATATCAATTGAGTCGCAAATGTTGCTTCTTAAAACAATGTTATTACGTGGATCACCTAGTGAATTTGAAATGAGGTCATTTCTAAGAGAATTTATCTAGGTTAAATTCTCTAAATTCACTCATGAAATTACCAAGCAAGTTTAAGGCCACAATGAACACAATAGAGAACCTACTACTCTACCATAAACAACATTGCATTATATATATTGTCTCGGTTTACATAGAAATCTGGAAAGTTCAAGACATCATGTTCACTTTCAGGCCAAGTAACCCTGACAAATATTAACTATGATTGGTTCAAGATTGAAAAATACTACCAGCTTAAACACATCGCATTTCGTTTATGAACTCATGCGTCTATCTAGTCTAGTCTAGTATTTTGTGTCTATTGTGTTAATCTAGTATGTCAAATTAGTTTTTATGTCAGTTAAAACACAATCAACTATGGTGGAACTATTTTCATTCGTGTGGGGATTGTTAGAACTTGATTTTGACATACAATTATTATATCATTTTCTAACGATATAATAATTTTTTTGGAGTCTTTAGCTTCCTTATAATGAGTATTATAAATTTATGTAATTACGAAACAAAAGAGTAACTTGGAAGGATTTTGAAATTTTTTACACAAGACCCAAACCTCCTTCAGAAAAAAAAGAAACCTAAAACCATTAGACCACCTCCATTGGTGAGATTCTTTATTTGAGGTTCTAAAGTATTAAATTTTATTACTTTTATAAGAATTTAATTGTTGTTTACATTTTAACTTTATTTTTAAAGTTGTTCAATCAAATATAGACACATGTAACATATGATTTCTTATTTAAGAAACTTAGATTCTTAATTTGCTTCATTAATAACCCTTCCTTTTTTTTCTAACTTTTCTATAAAAAAATTTTAATTCTAAGAACTTCAGTTAGGCACCTCCATTAGAGGCGCTCATAATCTTTTATAGACTTTGTCTTCTTCACTCTAATTGTAGAGTAACGGCAAATCTTCAGCATAAATGAAAAATTTTCTCATTAAAATCAGATCTGACTAGTCAAAATGAACTTGACATGGATTCTATATAATAAATGTTGAGTTCAACGTTTTTTATACTCAATTTCTATCTTCCTTTTTCCATAGTATTACATAAGTTTCGTGTTTGGCTCTTAATGTGGAAAATTGGGTTTTGATTTGGTGAGCTAAGAATATCGTTTTCTTTTCTAACACTCTTTTAATTCTCATGTTTTGTTCCTTTTTTCTTTCCTTCGTACCATTTGGGCTTACCAATGTGATATTGGGCCATTAATATATACACACTAAGGCAAGTCAATAGTACCTACTTGCTTATTTCAGTTTGGACCCTACAGGTCTTCTTCTAGGTGACTGAAATCATCACTAAATCATTCTCATACAATTCTCTTGATGTGATAGTCTTCCATAGAAAGTACCATGATTTTGGTTATTTGTTAAATCATTTAATAACCATACAATTTTATAATATTATCTCTTGATTTTTAGAGATAACAAAATTAAATTGAGTATCATAAAATTTAAAGGATCACACAATTAATTCAGAAAAAAATTGAGTGTTAAATTAATTTTTTGAGTACAAAGATGATCAAGTGATAAAGTGTTTTTGTTCATTTTTGGTCAGAACGAGGAACAAACTCTTAAATTTATTAGAGAAACGCATAAAAGAACTACAAACGAATCAAATATAGGCGAGGTGACTCATGCTTATACTCTAAAACAATCTGGCTAATCAGCAAATAAATAAAATTTTAAAAGTAGTTTACTATTTTTATTGTTCTTTTCATCTGAATTTTCATTACATATTTTTTAATAAAATAAAAAACATTAATCTTATAACCAAACAAATGATCAAGGGTCACAAATTATAAATATCTAAAAGTAAAAAAAGAAAACACTATAAAGTCAAAGTCGGGTTATATTCTCATCTACTCTTCATTTCGATAATTAACTTAGAAAAGAGAGAGAGAGAGAGAAGAGAAGAAAGGAGTTTGGCGATGAAGAAGAACGCACTATGGTTACTGTGCGTTCTAGTGTTACCGGCGATAGCCTGTGGTAGGAGACCGGAGAAGAAGGCAGCGTCATCGTTCGGAGGGAAGGAAAATGACTTGGTGACCGGTTTGCCAGGTCAACCACCGGTCAATTTCAAACACTACGCCGGTTACGTGGATCTCGGACCAGAACAGAAGCAAAAAGCACTTTTCTATTGGTTCTTCGAAGCTCAAAACAACTCATCTCATCGTCCTCTTGTCCTTTGGCTTAATGGAGGTTAGTTTCTCTCACTTAACCACAATTGAAATTGTTTTTCATTTGGAATTTTATTAGTTTCGTCTTATGTTCTTACATCGAAAATTTACAATTTGACAAATAGGTTTAAACAATAGATGAAGTTGTATTAAAATTTATGTGTAGCACAATATCTGATGAAATTCTTCCTATTTTACACTTCACAATCAATTACCTTGTAATGACTTAATAGTATACTTGCCTAAATCACACTTTTAGACAATATCCAATCTATAATCCAAACTCTAAAATATATTACGATGTGTTTTGCGTATATCTGAAATCCTACTTGGTAGAAAAAACTGTAAAAATTAAATATTTAGCCAAATTTACTTCCTTGATTTGACACTGAAAATTCAGTTTTCTTATCATTTAGGCATGGCAAGTTCTTTTTGAAACACAAGAGTAACTTTAAATTAACGTTGAAAATTCATCTATGTATTGGCAAGTAATTTAAAAATAACAATTCAGACGAAACAATTGTAATAATTAGCTTTTTGCATTTTACTCTCAAACTCGTGGGGCCTAAAGGTAATTAGACAAAAATTGCTTGTAGACTAAAACGGTGGTTTATTTAAATTAAAGTAGTAATAGTATCTCTGAAAAACATCAAGTTGGGCACATTGCCCTACCAAACTTCATCGGTCTATCTTAGCGGTTCCTTTTGTCTTAAAATCGTGTCCGGATATTAAAAAGATGTTTCTGGATTCACGATACAAATATTAATAGCGACCCATATTTATATAGTAAATATTAGTATAATGTAAAAATGTATCCAAACGAGATAATAATTGTGAAAAAGACAAGCTATATATTTCCTGCTAAATGTCGTGTGTGGCTCGATAAAATGTGGTTAAACAGAACCTTTAGTTCAGACATTTTGATGCTTCTTAGTTCTTAGGAACGAAACATAAACATTTTGTTATAAAATCTTGGTGGATCAAGTAGCTTCGTGACCAATGGGAAAATCTGTGGTTGAAATACGTCCCCTAAATCATTTCTTATAAACAATATCAAATCAGCAGTGTTGTTGTACATTCAAACATTCGATTATAAATTAATGGAGACGTATATGGTCCAGGTCTCTGACAGATATTTAATCTCTCTTTTTCTAACATTGAGTGTCGAAATCTTGTTTGTAGAGTGTTATTAAAGTTTTTTTTGTCTTTTATCTTTATCTTTATTATTTTCTTGGTAGTTGTTCATTCAATTTAACGAATTTACTTTATACCACAGTTTGTCTTCTTTCACACAAGGTCCCATTCCAATTTTAGGATATTTTGGGATACGAGATTTATGAATGAATAAATTGGTGGTAGCAATCGGATAAGATGTTGAATATTCAAGTATCTAATAAAGACATACAGACAAAAACTTGCCTTTCTCTGATAATTTAATGTCCAAATATCTAACTAGCTTTCAGTCAAAAGGTCGAATTAGCTTTGAGTATGCATTGCGTGATTGAAGGCTCGACACGGTCCAGTGATAGTCAGAGTAACAAACAACATTTATAATAAATATAATACATGTTGTTGTATATTTAATTTTTTTATTTTGATTTTGGATCAGACAACTCGTGATAATATATTGACGTCTTACGTCAAGTATTTATTATTATTATTATTATTATTATTTTGTTCCCTACTTTATGCTCAAACAAAATAATTAATTGGTAGTATTTTCTAACAAGTACTACACTCCATTTGTACTATTCAATGGAATGTTAATTTTGTAAATATATACACTAGTTAAAATATTGATAGTATTATATAGTGAAATCGGTGAAAGTTATGCAACTTCGTAAATCTAAAGTATATAATATTGAAACTAATGAATGAGATACCAAATATTTAATATGCAGGACCTGGTTGCTCTTCAATAGCCTATGGAGCTGCACAAGAACTAGGCCCTTTCCTTGTTCGCTCCAACAATGGCAACCTCACCTTCAATAACTTCGCTTGGAACAAGGGTACAATCACTTAGATTACTTTTCACAATTCTATATTTATGCCTATTAATATATTTGGATAAATTACTTTAGTTGAATGTCGCATATATTGTATTTTTCACTTGAAATCGACTCTATATTGCATTATATATTGTTTAGAGGTTTTACTATAGTTTTCCTATCGAAATTTGATTGTAGAGAATCATATATTTCTATGTGATGATTAAAGTTTGAAAAATTTCGGTTATAAATATACATTTTTCGTGGATCCAATGTTAACAAAAAATTCTACATGCATACAAAGTCTTTCTGGTTGGTACCTACATATACTTCCATCTAAAAAATTGCAAAATAATGTTGGTGCAGAGGCCAATATGTTATTCTTGGAAGCACCCATTGGCGTTGGGTTCTCGTATACCAATAACTCAATGGATCTCCACAAGCTTGGAGATGAAGTTACCGCAGCCGATTCTCTTGCTTTTTTGATTAACTGGTTCAAGAAATTCCCCGAGTTCCGATCTAACGAGTTCTACATCACTGGAGAGAGTTACGCCGGTAAGTGTCTTTAAAAAGATAATTAAGTTCGAAAGATCTTTAATTGTTAACTCATCAGTATACATAAACAAAACGAAGAGTGTATATCTACGCTTGTCTTTAGCAACCACCGTACGTATTACCGTATAGCTGATGATCTTCTTTTCTCAGGTCACTATGTTCCTCAGCTTGCGGAGGTAATTTATGACAGAAACAAGAAGGTTACAAGAGAGTCTCGCATCAATCTCAAGGGTTTCATGGTATGGAACTATATATGTAGGTTAATCAACCTATCTTGTGATACAAGTAAACATAAAACATACTCATATTTGTGTGACTGTGTTGCAGATAGGAAATGCAGTGATCAACGACGCGACAGACGTGGCAGGGCTAGTGGATTACGCATGGAGCCACGCTATTGTATCGGACGAGGTACACAACAACATCCATAGCTCGTGCCATTTAGAGGATGAAACCAGTAACAAGACCGAACAGTGCTACGAATATTTCAAAGAGTTCATGGAAGCTTACTCTGATATCGATATATACAGCATCTACACACCCGTTTGTCTCTCCTCTTCTTCGTCGTCTACTCCAAGATCAAGACCCAAACTCCTCGTTTCTCCTCGTCTCTTTACTTTGAACGTACGTATAAATTATATGATATAAATCTAATCATCAAGCTTTATCTTCTTTTGTTTTTTCCACAATTTGAGGGTTTATATGGTTCAGGACATATGGGACAAGTTACCGGCGGGGTACGATCCATGCACTGAAAATTATGCAGAAAACTATTTTAACCGGAAAGATGTGCAAGTCGCGCTCCATGCCAATGTTACCAACCTTCCTTATCCGTACACTCCTTGCAGGTTAGGATCCTACTTCGGTTGCATTGTACTAGTTACCATAGCTAGAGACTTGATTGTTTTACTATAGTTAGCATAACATTTTAGCTAATTAGAGTTGGTTTATGGTTCAATGGCGTTTCTAATGAACAAAGTATATATATGTGTGTGTGCCATTTAGTGGAGTGATAAAGGGATGGAGTTCTGCTCCAACCACCATGATTCCCATCATTCAGAAGCTTTTGTCAGGCGGCCTCAGAATCTGGATCTACAGGTATCTATGATTTTCTTTTATTCTAAACTTTGTTTTGATATCTGCCGTGGTTCGAGTTTTTACCACCCAACTAATCTCGGATAAATTAGTTCATAAGAACCTGTTGGACTTGTAAACCACTTGGACGCCAGAATAATGATAAGATTTTGAGGGACTCTGAACTTAAAACTTCTACGAGTTACGTCTAGACACATAATAGATATCGTTAAGCATTTCACTTATTGTCGATTAGTTCTAACTTGATTGGTTCTGTATTGGTTTATAGTGGAGATACTGATGGGAGAGTTCCAGTAACATCTACACGTTATAGCATAAAGAAGATGAGACTTAAGGTAAATTCACCATGGAGATCATGGTTCCATAAGAATCAAGTGGGTGGATGGGTTGAGACTTATGCCGGAGGACTGACTTTTGCCACCGTGAGAGGAGCTGGTCATCAAGTTCCGGCCTTTGCCGCGCCGCAATCTCTCACCTTATTTTCTCACTTCCTTTCTTCCGTCCCTTTGCCTTCCAAACGCTTATGATCATTGCCACTGAGTTATGGAAAGTTCTTGTTGTTGTACCTTACCCAATTGATTTAGTGAGTTTCAATTGAAAACATATTGAACTTTTTGTTTGTTGGCATCAAAGTTGATGAATAAATGTTTTATTTATAGATTAATATTGTGTAAAAACATTCTCATAAGTCATAGTTACAAAAAAAATTGGAGGCAAATTTAATCAGGTGATTTAGATAAATCTAACTAATGGTTTTTGTTTGCAAGAATTTTTAAAAGTGCGAGTGAGATGTATAATATGAATCGGATCTTGTTTATATAAAAAACAGTGAACGGCCCATTTAAGCCCATTGACATGAAACGAATCCAGCCATAGAGGAATGGATAACGCAGTCGTTTCGCTTCACTCTTGACTTCTGTAATCGAACCTTCCAAAGAAGCATTTGCGACTCCTCTTCTTGTTTCGCTTCACTGTTCACATTCCCTTCTCTGCTTGTCGATTTAAAGAGCGGAGTAAAAGATGGCCTTTTCAAAAATTGCGTTTCTTTTCAACAAATTTCAGCAGGTGAAATCAATTTCATTCTTTCTATCATTTTTTTTTGCGAGGAATTGTAGTTATTGAAAATTCCTCTTTGGTTTGGGTTCTTCGATGTTGGATACGAATAAAGTTTCAGTCTTTTGTAGGATTTAGTCTTTCACTATAAATTGCTTACTATGAGTTAGCCATGTGTCATTCGGTTTGTAGCTTGGGCATTGGTAGAGATGAACTTAGAAGTTAGAACATATGTGAGTGATTATGAAGCTAACTAAATCCCAATGGTTAGCTTTCTGTCCGTAAAGGTAGTTCGAAGTTTCTCTTACGAACATTGGGCTCAATTTTATGTTAATTCAAGAAGTTTTGATGTAATAGTGTCACTGAAAACCTCAATCTGCCCCAAGGTTTAACCTTTATTCGATCAAAGAGTGCCTGAGATTTGCTTTCTTTGTGAGATTTCCAGGGTGTTGGTGTTCTAGCAAAGAGTACCACTTTTGCTAAAAATCCAAGGCAACTGCAATTTGAAGCAGACATTAACAAACTGTTTATGTTTACGAGGTTGGTATTTGTTTGTAATGACGAAAGAGTTTTTGAACAATCATACTGATTCAAAGATGTATTGTGGATTAAGTATCAACTTGTCTGTTTATCTACTAAGCTTGAGGTTAATACTCGTTATTGTTGCTAAATTCTTTCGGCTCTATGCTCACGTAGACTCTCTGTGATATAGCTACAACCGTTTGGGACGAGATGCTGAGGAGGCTGATGCAGAAGAGATTATTGAGATCGCCGGTAAAGCCACATTATCAGAGCAACAGAAGCAAGTTCAGGAGAACATTCACTACCAAGTCCAAAACTTCTGTTCTTCGATGGACAAGATCCTTCTTGCTGATATTGACAAACCAATGGTACTAAATGAGTCACGATCGGAATTGAAAAGTGGCAACAATGTTCCAACTGCAGACAAGCCTAGTGAGTCTTGGTAATAAGTGTACTGAACTACTAGAACTCTCCACTTTATTATTATCTTAATTAATTTTCACTGAATTTTTTATTCTCAGCCCAGTTCATGAGACTAAACCGCTTAAACTCGCTGAAGTCTCACAACAGTTAAAGGATCGAATTGGGTACACGCTTGAGGTCAAACCATCACTAATACCTCACAGAGACGCTGGTCAAGGTTGTTTCATAGAAGGTGAAGCAGATGTGGGAGCTATCTTAGCCTTTTACCCTGGTGTGATTTATGCTCCTGCTCTCTGCAGATACCTTCCCGGATATCCAAATATCGCTGCGCAGAACTCATATTTGATCACTAGGTATGATGGGACTGTAATAAACGCTCAACCTTGGGGTCGTGGAGGAGAATCAAGGGAAGTATGGAATAGCTCTGTTAAGCCGTCTAAGATCAGAACAGACGCTACAACTGTGGAAATGCTGAGTAAGCCGCTTGAAGGTTTGGGTAATGTAGAAGCCGTTCTTGAAATGAGAAACCCGTTGGCGTTTGGTCATTTTATCAACCACCCGAGTAAAGACATAGATTCTAATGTCATGATTTGCCCATACGACTTTCCTTTGTTAGAGAAAGAGATGCGAGTTTACATTCCGAATATATATTTCGAGAGCACAGAAGACATGAAGATGGGGAGATTTGGAAGCTTCTGGTCTAGGACAGAGAGTAATAGCAGTTTGGATGCTCTTGTACTGAAGACTCTTGTTGTTGTGGCGACAAGAGCATTGAGCAATGAGGAACTGATGCTTAGCAATGAGGAGAGAAGACCAGAACTGTATACCGAGGTTAATGAAGAAGAATATCGAAGGAAATTGAGCTAAGTCTCCAGTTTTCATTTTGTCCCTCTGATTTCTAGGGAACAAGTTTCATAATCTGATCAAAGGATTACAATTGCAACAGATATGTAATCTAAATACAACAAAACAATCAATAAAAAAGATTATGTTTCTCTCAAAAAAATCAAAAAAGTTACAACAGATTTAGGAAAACGGGACTTCAAGAGGTTGAATTACTCCTAAACCTAGACTCTGCCCGGTGTTACATCTCTTCCTCCTCTTCTTTCACTGACCTAGTTGCCGAAGAAGCCAGGACCAGCACGAGAGAGCAGTTCTTGCCCTGCGTCTTTTCCTATCTTCACCATGTCTTCAAACACGTATGGACATTTTCTCGAGGTCTCAAGAACTGACACAAAGATGGAATATATGAGAAATGACTGATGTTACTCAATGCAAATGAGTTTATCCTCTCACATGACTGATATGTTCTAATACCTTTTGTACCGTCAGGGGAAGCAACCAATCCTCTGAAGAAGCAGTTGCCTTCTTCGTCCTTGGCTGCATATCCAGCAATAGGAGTACGACATGAGCCATCTAGCGTTTCAAGAAATGCTCTCTCACATGAAACTGCTAGTCTTGTTTCCTCGTGATTCAATGAGGCCAAGTAATTTGCCTACAGATGTAAAACACCAGTAAAGTTATTTATTCATCCACAATCTATCAGAGATGCAAATCCAAAAGTTCTATGAAAGGGAAACATCACAGGATAAAGTAAACTAATGAGAGCTTGACATACCATTTTATCATCATCGCTTCTACAGGCAATTCCGATTGCTCCCTGAGCAACAGCTGGAAGCATCTCATCAAGAGATAATATAGATGCAACATTCTCTGTCATACTCATTCTCTTAAGACCAGCTAGTGCTAATAGTGTGGCTTGGACCTTTCCTCCTTGAAGCTTTGCTAATCTTGTCTGCACATTACCCCTAAAGTTTTCTTCAACCTGCATAGGGAACAAACAAATGGATCAAAATATGAAAGAAAGAAAAAACTGATTCATAAGAAATGACAGTCTCTATGTTATGAAAAGGTGTGAAAACTAACATGTAATCCAGGATATTTGTGGAGTATTTGGGATTTTCTCCTGAGAGAAGCTGTTCCTATAACGCTTCCAGCTGGAAGCTCAGCTAAGGAGGCTGCAGTCAGACAAATAAACGCATCTCGAACATCCTCACGCACAAGGTTACAAGGTAAAATCGTTTTTTCTGGCAAATAAGTTGGGACATCTTTCATTGAGTGAACAGCTATGTCAATATGGCCATTTATTAAGGCCTCGTCTATTTCTTTGGTGAAAAGTCCTTTCCCACCAATATCAGCAAGCGGTTGAGATAGAATCTTATCACCAGTGGTTTTAATGATCTCAATGTGAATAGCTCCATCTTCAATGAGTTCTGGGTGTTTTGACTTGAGCTTTTCTCGCGTCTCGTATGCTTGAGCAAGTGCTAGAGGACTGTCCTACATAGTGAGACTATATAAGCACAAAAACGAAGAAGATATCATAGGCTAATAAATGCTCATCCACCATTAATGCATTTGGTTACTGAACTTAACAAAATGAGTACTCTATTATTTAACAATTACCATAACCGCAGAAATCAAATCTTTTCTATCAATACAGAGAGATTAATGATACATTATACTATCTAAAAGCAGCTAGGGATTGACATTGACTACTATGACTCTCTCAAGACCAGGAAAACGGATCCGACCAGAGGACCAGTCAAAATCGATAATTTTGATCGGAATTAAGAAACCAAGTCGAAACCTATAGCATTGAGCCGTAAATTGACTCAAAAGAGTTCAAAGAGAGAATTTCAACCTTCCCCTTGTGCCAATTCTGATGATAGCTGTTCGGGTCTTCTGTTCAACAGCAACACAAGCTTTAACGAACCCAGAAGAGCTTTGATCTCGACGACATTTGAGTAAAGCCGGTGAGCTAATCTGGGGAAGCGAGAAACCGATGGTAGATACCGAACCAACGGAGCAGGTGTTGATCCGAGAAGAAGGTTGACGCGTGAGAACGACCTTGTGAGCTTGCGATAGAGATGAAGAAGCGATATCCATGAGTCAAGTGAAACAGTAAAGTGAGATTTGAAGAGATTTCGAGGGAACAAAAATGAAAAGAGATCAGAGACTTTAGCTTCAAAATGGAGTTGATGAGAGAATCATACGAGGATATTGGATAGGATAATTAGATCGTACGGGTTTATACTTGTCTACTTACGACTCATATTATCTTAGCGTGTTCCACTACCTTTTTCACCGTCCGATTTGCAATCTCATATATTTATCCTTAATGGGCCGGAACGAGTATTATAATGGGCCCAGCCCAATTTGCTCTGTGAGATCAACGCGACGTCATCGTCAACAATTAAAAACCCGAAGATATAAAATTAGGGCTAGAGAGAAAAAGAGCGAAATTGAAACAGATCGAAGATGTCGTATCTTCTTCCGCACTTGCACTCCGGCTGGGCTGTTGATCAGGCGATTTTGGCCGAGGAAGAACGTCTCGTCGTCATAAGATTCGGTCATGACTGGGATGAGACTTGTATGCAGGTCTGTGAACTCGATTATATGTTTTTGATTCTATTTGTAATCCCTATTTTCGTTTCGGAAAAAAACGAATCTTTTGTGGTGATTTTTGGAGATTTAGCCGATCTTTGTGTTCTTTAACTCGGTACGGATTACATTCATGGTTTCATTAATGGTCTGTGTGATTCGCTATTTTCCCTATTAGTGTTCTGTGTGATGGTCTATGCTCGTTTTGTTTTTGCCTATTCCGTGATATTGATTACTATAAACTTTAGCCGTTCGTGTGTTCTTTTTGGAATTGATGAAAATTATGGTTTAACTGACAAAGTTTGTATTTTGATTTTATTTTAGATGGATGAGGTGCTCTCTTCTGTTGCTGAGACGATAAAGAACTTTGCAGTTATATATCTGGTGGACATAACTGAAGTTCCAGACTTCAACACCATGTATGAGCTCTATGATCCTTCAACAGTCATGTTCTTCTTTAGGAACAAACACATTATGATCGATCTTGGAACTGGTAACAACAACAAGATCAATTGGGCTCTCAAGGATAAGCAAGAGTTCATTGACATCATTGAAACTGTCTACCGTGGTGCAAGGAAGGGTCGTGGGTTGGTGATTGCTCCAAAAGATTACTCCACCAAATACCGCTACTAATCGAGCTTCTCAATACCAACACATTCGAGTTTGTTGCAAACAATTTCTCAAACTCCTACTATGTAATTTCTGATTCTGGTTTACTTGCTTTTTTGGATGTTTGCCATTATGTATGTAAGTTCTGCTTCAAACATCATTCAGTGAATTGAAATTTGGAAGCTGGTATTGAGTTTATGTATATGCTTCTTAATCTCTTCTTACTTGCTCTAGACAGCTCAATGTTTCTCCTAGGGAGTTAATAGGTAACCCCAGCAACCAGGATTTGTAGCAAAGACCAATTGCTCATATAAACGAGTCTGAAATCTGAATCCCTTTGTTGTTTTGCTCATACTTGTTGGTTATGAATCAGTTAAGGCACCTAAGAAAGTACTTCCATTTGCTTTTGATATTTTGTATATGCAACCAAATTTGTGTTTATATGTGAAAAATGTATGTGAAAGTGGTTGAAGTATCATTCCATATGAGAGAATGACTTATAATTGAATAATGTAAAGGCATTACGCATTATTCATAATTTATTACACGGAATAATTGAAATCAATCACTGGAAAATAAAACCTTTTAAAAGTCCATAATTTAGAAAATTTGGGTTTGGGCTAAAACTGAGAAAAGTGTAGCCTTTAAAGGAAGCCTCTTTTGTCGCCTTTTAATCTCGGTTGATTCTTCAAACGAAGCTCGCTGAATTTTCTTTGCTCCCATTTCCGTTTTGTCGCCTTCATAGAGTTAGGGTTCACATAAGTTGATACGGATCGAGACCCAAAAAGAAAGGATCAATCATGTCTAGGCAGGTCGCAAGGCTTCTCGGATCTCTGCGCCGTTGTTCTCTCCGGAGCTCGGAGGGTTTTCCGTCATGCCAGTCTCTCACTTCGTTGACCCAATCTCGCTCTTTTGCGTCGGATCCTCCTCCTACGGCTGCAGTCTTCGTCGACAAAAACACACGAGTTCTCTGTCAAGGCATCACCGGAAAGAACGGAACTTTCCACACTGAACAAGCCATTGAGTACGGTACCAAAATGGTAAAGCATGATTCCTTTAATTGGGTATTTCTCCATTGAAGTGTGGATTGGGTGTTTTTTGTTGTTGTTGTGCTAGCATTTACAGAATTACATTTAGTAGGAGTATCCTCGTTTAAGCCTGGATATGCTTCAAGTGTTATTGAATTTTCTAGGTCAGGACCTGTTGAATCTCTTGAGTTATTGGACAATGACTACACTAGTATTTGCTATTTCATCACCAAATTTCCATTAGATATTAGAGATGAAATGGGTGTTCCACATTTCTGTGTCTGTTGTGGTTTTGCTAATTGAGTTTTATGTATTTATTCTGTAATAGGTGGCAGGAGTGACACCGAAGAAAGGTGGAACTGAACATTTAGGTCTCCCTGTTTTCAACTCTGTTGCTGAAGCCAAGGCTGAGACGAAAGCCAATGCCTCTGTCATATATGTTCCTGCACCTTTCGCTGCTGCTGCTGTTATGGAGGGTATAGAGGCTGAATTAGATCTTATTGTATGTATTACCGAAGGAATCCCACAACATGACATGGTAAATATCTTGATGCCTTTTGATGTTGTATCTCTTTTGATGCTTATTTCATATTCTTGCATACTCATGTAACTTGTGCTGTTTCTTATTTAGGTACGTGTAAAGCATGCTCTTAACACTCAAACGAAAACAAGGCTGATTGGTCCAAACTGCCCTGGGATTATCAAGCCTGGTGAATGCAAAATCGGAATTATGCCAGGATACATCCACAAGCCTGGGAAGATTGGAATTGTCTCTCGCTCCGGAACCTTGACATATGAAGCTGTAAGGTTCATTTTTTTATGTTCTATAGTTGATGTTTTGTTCTCTGTCTCAACCTCTCTCAATCTATTACTCACCATAGCCCTTGGCCTTGGCAGACTCTTACAAAATATTTTTGATAGCTAGTCTAATTAATACTCCCTCGAAAAGGTTTGATTGAAAATTGTTCTTGTTTTTTGTTTTTAAGAGCATTTGAGATCTTATACAAATGGTTTTTTGTGGTTGCGGATTTTGATAATAGCTGCTTGTATTTCAACTTTCACGCAGGTTTTCCAAACAACTGCAGTGGGTCTAGGCCAATCGACCTGTGTAGGAATTGGTGGGGATCCTTTTAATGGGACAAACTTTGTCGACTGTTTAGAGAAATTCTTTGTTGATCCTCAAACCGAAGGTAATGTTTTAAAACCGTATTTTAACTCTCTTTCATGGTTATATGAAAATTTTTGTTTCCCCAAAATAGATTAACCGTAAAGATTATATAGAATAACTACATGCCTACCAACTATCTTTAGACTACAAGATTCTTGTTTTAGAAGGCTTTGATTCCTTTAGTTACTCTCTTTTCTCGATGTAGTTAGTAGCTTGATTGAAAGATTTCTGCCTTTTGC
The DNA here is from genome assembly GCA_023374145.1 of Lepidium sativum. Classification (NCBI taxonomy): domain Eukaryota; kingdom Viridiplantae; phylum Streptophyta; class Magnoliopsida; order Brassicales; family Brassicaceae; genus Lepidium; species Lepidium sativum. The sequence goes on from JAKUCM010003550.1 coordinate 37,322, forward strand.
TCCCAAAAGATGGAAACTAAGGGACAGCTGGTTGTTTCAGGTATCGTTCTCATTGGAGAAATCGGAGGCACTGCAGAAGAAGATGCTGCAGCTTTGATAAAAGTATAAAACCCTGCTAATATTTTCAACTCGCCATCTCTTTTCTGATTATGAAATGTAAAAATCAATGTTTGGTTCTTGATGAATATAAACAGGCAAGTGGCACAGACAAGCCTGTTGTTGCCTTTATTGCTGGACTTACTGCACCACCGGGTCGTCGAATGGGGCATGCTGGAGGTACATTATCATAGACCATCTATTGCCTAGACCGAATTTACTACTTCTAGTTCGTAACTCACTCATTTCTTTGGTTTTTGTTTGTTGCAGCCATTGTTTCCGGTGGTAAAGGTACCGCTCAAGACAAGATTAAGAGCTTAAATGATGCCGGAGTGAAGGTTGTTGAATCTCCAGCTAAGATCGGTGCAGCGATGTATGAGCTCTTTCAAGAAAGAGGTCTTTTGAAGCAGTGAAGTGAATTTCACTAGCGCTTGCTTCTTTTTTTCCATCTTGAAACCTTCACGAAAGAAAAAACAACCCAATTCCTCGCCATTTATGGCTACACTCTTGGGGTTATTTTGCTAAATTGATATGATTTTTTTTCCAATCGAAAGTGATAATCAGAAGATTTGATAGTGAGAAGATATTCAAATCTTAGTAGGGTACGTGTGACATTGGATCATTTTCAATGGTATTGTTCAGTACACGTAATAAGAGGAAGCAATGCTTTTGATACATTGTTATAAGAGAAAACATTGTTAGCAAAATTTGGTTGTTGCTAAGAAAAAAAACAATGATAGCTTTCTAAATCATCATAGTCAACATCGAGATTCATCCAAGTTCCAATTAGCTGTAACACTGCATTGATCTTGTCGGAATGAAAATGTGTTTTGTCATGAGCTATGAATCTATGTGGTGTTCCATTTAATTCAATTATACTGTGCCCTGCTGTTTTCTTCACTCCTTTCTTCTCCATTGCTTCTCTCATAGACCGAGCCGCCCCAAACCTCTTGTTGTTTGCATAAACGTTTGCTAGCCCAACGTATCGTCCATCATTATGTGGCTGCAACTCTACAAGCTTCTTTCCAACTCTTTCCGCAAGCTCCAAGTTTCCATGGTTTATACATCCGTTAAGCAAAGCACCCAACATTGCACCCGTAGATGTTATCGGCATTTCCAATATAAAATCATGTGCGTCTTTAACTAAACCAGCTCGGGAAAGCACATCAACCATACAAGCATAATGCTCGCTCTTTGGTTCTGCTCTGCTTTCCTTGAGCCCCGCGAATAAATGCCAAGCTTCCTTAACTAATCCGCCATGGGAACAAGCAGCAAGCAAGCACAAGTATGTTATCTCGTCCGGGTCAATCTCGGATTCTTGCATTTTGTGAAACAATTGGAGAGATTCTCTTATGAACCCGTGACTCGCAAGCCCTCCAATCATAGCATTCCACATTAATGCATCCCTTTCCTTAAAGGATGCTCCACAAAACACGCTCCAGGCGTCTCCTATCGACCCGCATTTACCATACATATCAATAAGAGATGTCTGTAATATAACTGTTAAGGGCAATTGCTCCTCGAGTATATAGCGATGTACTGTTTTTCCTCGATTCAGCGCACCCAAGTGAGCACACGCGCACAAAACACTAACCATAGTGACTTCATTTGCCTTTGATGAACCCATTCTCATCATCTGATCGAAGATTTCCAGTGCTTCGGTATATTCACAGCTTTTTACATACCCATCAATCATAGAACTCCAAGACACAACATCTCTCTCAGTCATGTCATCAAAAACCTGTCTTGCCGAAAGAACATCCCCGCACTTGGCATACCCATCCAAAATGGAATTCCAAGAAACCAAGTTCTTAACAGGCATTTCATCGAACAGCTTGCGCGTGGACACTCTGTCTCGAAACGTACCATACATATGAATAAGAGAATTACATATGAACAAATCCCATTCAAACCCAGTTTTAACAACAGCAGAATGCAGAGACCCGCCAAGTTTTCTGTTCGAAAGACGCGAAATTGACTTGAAGAGAAACGGATAAGTCATATGATCAGGTGAATACCCTGCGCTTAACATCTGGATAAAAACACGAATCGTTTTCTCTGGGTTTCTGGTATTGGAGAAACCTCGAATCACAAAATTCCAGCCGTAATCCGGAGGATTAGACAGTTTCAACAAGAATTTGTAAGCGTATTCCACGTCTCCTGAGGAAGACAAAGCAGAGAAAGACAGAGCTCGAGAAGCAAAAGGTTCTTCTTCGGAGAGACCAAGTGTGATCAGGAGGGCGTGCATTTTGTTCAGGTCCAACATTGATTTGCATCGGTGAAGTAGAATAGAGTTCAAGAAGAGAGGCGATGATGATTTCAACATTCACCTCTTCAAACTTACTCTCGGCCGAAAAATTTCAACATTCCACCATTTCAAATTTTAGTTTGGATCAAATCGATTAAACTAACGAAATAAATAAATTTGTAAAATGCACCCCTGAAGTTTTAGTCTTAGGAACTAAACCCCAACGTTATAATTGTGGCAAAACATACCCCTTTTTTGGTCATTTGGTTTGCAAAAAATACATCACGATTTCATTGCAAATTATGTGTTGAAACAAAAATCTTCATGTAATATACAAGTAGTACTACTCAGACAAGAAAATAAATATTACAAGGTAAAAAGAATATATTAACAATGGTCTGAAAGAGACTTAGTATGCAATCTAGCAAAAAACAGACAAAACAACAAGCTAACCTCTCGATTCCATATACAAAAAGCCTAAATGCTTTATCTAACTGGCTAATCCTGGTATGCACCTCAGGTTAATATCTTGAATTTCATCTTTAACCCGCAAATCAAATGCAACTATCTGAGCTGGACATTTGAGCACAGAGGTGTGAATACCTTGTTCAGGACCGGTTTTGAATGAATATCAGAAGTTTCTGGACATTTTTAGAGCTTTAGACCTTTTGTTGAAATCACAGTTTAAAGAGCCAAAGAAGTGCAGAACCTCTGCGCATAGTCTCATCATGGATAACTCCCAAAACCTGGTTGCCAGAAATTGTAACATTAACATTAATCTTTTTATTAATGAATGATCTAACTCTATCCATAGAAACTAGTTCTAATTCTTTTTCATAGCTTTAAGAAGACAAAATAATATGTTGGTCCAGAGCATATACCTTGTAAGAAGAAGCTAGTTCCATGGCACCAGACCAAGATTAGCAACAAGGAGCCAGCTTCTTGTTGTTTTCAAAACTGAGCTTTGACCAACTTAGCTGTAAACCTTTGCAACAAACCAAAAAGTATTCCTTCTTTCAAATTAGAAGCATTTGACTCATTTTTTAGTAAAAGTAGTCCGAATTGGAAATCTACCATCTTTTATTAGACCTGTAAGATAACATGATATCCCAGAGTCTTCCACAAACTTATTTGTAGCTTCAACAGCAAGTATATAATTCTTATCTTCTGAAACCGGAAATCTTCCTTTATGAACCATTTCTCTGAATATCCCAAACCCAGCATTGATGTTTTCACTTGCCAGAAAAGAGGTTACGAGTGATAAGTAAACAGCTGAATCAGGCTCCATTTCCTTTTCTTCCATCTCACGAAAATAAACTAAGGCTTCACTAGACCAGCCACACTTGCAAAGACCCTGGATAAGTGCCATGAAAGTAATTCTATTTGGATAGCAAGCTTTGCCATTCATTTCATTCCAACGAGAAATTGCTTCACTAGGTCTTCCAGTAGCGCATAGCCCATGGATTAAGCTAGTGTAAGTAATAACATCAGGGTCTTTCTCCTCCTCATGCATCCTTGCTATACAAGACATGCCACGGTCAATCTCACCCTCCTTGCACCATCCATCTATCATACTGTTATAAGTAGCAACAGAAGGTTTAAGTCCTTTTGATACCATTTCGTTAAACAGGTTATCAGCTTCTGTTGTTCGACAGGCTTTACATAGAGCCTTAATCATTACATTATATGCAATCACATCATGGCAATGACCACTGGTACATATGTCTTGGAATAATTCTAAACCTCTATCTACTCCTTTATTTTTTATGAGGCCATCAATTGCAGCAGTATAGGCAACCATGTGGACAAGGAAACCTTCTCCAGCCACATCATTAAGGTATTTACAAGCATCAACAGCCCTCCCAGTCTCACAAAGTTTTTTGACAAGGAAGGTCGAATGCTTTATCCATGGCTCAAATCCATATAAACGCATCCTTTTCAGCAGATTGAGTGCTCCTGCAATATCGCATTGTTCAGCCAAGCAACCATAAATACAATTAAGTGTAAATTGACTTGGTTCAACCCCCGCATCCTTCATTTTTCCTACGAGTTTTAAGCTTTCTTCTGACCTTCCCTCTTTACACAGCCCCTCAATAATGTTACTGTACATCATAATACTTGGAGCAAGGCCATTCTGGACAATATCATGTAACAAGGTCGCTGCCATATCCACCTTATTAGCTTTGACTAAGTTGTCAATCACAATGCTAATAGAATCTGTATCAGGGAGGATTGCTTTATTATATTCCCTTAGAAGCTTAATAATTTCAGACACATAATCTGACTCATGATTTCCCATGAGGTTCTGAATCAAATTGTAGGCATCGTGCACCAAGTCATTTCTAATAAACCCCTCCAGCAAAGATTTGTATAGAAGCATCACAGATTTTGAGTCTATGTCTCCAATAATCACTTCTGTTATCCGACTTAAATCACTTTCTTTAGAAAACGAACATATTAGCTTCCCAAGTATTCCTCTATCGGGTGGAATTCCCGATCTCTTAATCTCCAAATACAAATTCAGAGCCATCTCAAGATCTTTATGCTTGCAAAGTCCTCCTAGCAACACATCATACAATGCAATGTCAGCGTTCATACCCATCCGACGCATTTTTTCAAACAACTGAAGTGCTTTATCAATTCGAGACTCCTTTACAGACCCATGAATCAAACAACAATATGTCTTATAGTTCAACTTAGTATGACGTTCTTCTAGCATCTCAACAATCTCACAAGCCTTATCTACCTGACCCCATTTACAAATCGATACAACCAAGATCGTTGAAATATGTTCATCAAGCCAGCCTCGACTAAGAATCTCGTTGAAAACACTTAACGCTCTCTCGGACATCCCAGTATTGCAGTAGACCTGCAAAACTGGTGTAAGAGTATATTTATCAAAATGAAACCCGCAATCAGTCATTTCCTTCAACCTCGCCTCAACCAATTCAACCGAGCTTGAATTTGACTTAGAAATTGCTTCCAACAAACAGTTATAGGTATAAGAATTCGGAACACAAAGACCTAACTCTCGAACTCGATCAAAAACAGAACTTGCTTCTTCCACCAGCCCAACATTACCCAGACACCGAAGGAAAAACCCTAACGCTCCAGGGGACATTAAACAATGAGAATTTAAAACATCTGCAGCCAAAGCTTTCAGTGAGGCATTTTGTCGAGCACGTGATAGGATGGAAGCCATGGCATTGTAAGTATACATATCATTTCTATATCCTTGCTGTTTAGAAGCCCAATTGAAGAAGAAGTAAGCCAAACCCCACCTTCTGAATCCATTCAAAACACTTTCGACAACCTTAGTGTTGAGCTCTGGAGCGAGTCCCAGTAGCTCAGGATCGTCAGGGGAAAAAGACTGGCTTGTGAAGATGGCAACTAGATTGTGGGCAAGCTCGGATTGATTGGGAGGAAGAAATCTGGTGTTATCTAACTTAGTAGTGAATGGTCTGTGAAGTTGGCGTTGTTGTCTAGAGAATCGATGGCAAAGAAGAGCGATTCTCGAGAAAGCCATGAGACTATCAGACCAAAAACCCTTGCGTCTGTGATTTTTGCTTTTCTAAAATCCCGAACACCTGAAGACCGTTTTTGGCTGCTTCTGTACTTTGGGGAATTCAGATTGAAACGCGCGTTTTGTAAACGTGATTGATTGACTAAAATAACCTTTTCTTTTGACGTTGATTCAAGTCAACTCAAAGCCAAATTTCTTTGCATCTTCCCTGACGTTGATTAAATGGGCTTTTCTTAATTTATAAGGCCCAAATATTATTTGGTCTGAACAAATTTTGTAAGCCCAATTATAAATTTAGAATTATTATTGGAGCATTACTTCGACGTTTGTCATTATCTTCTTCAACGGCGAATTTCCGATTTGGCTGCAGGCGCCGGAGCTTGAGACTGAGCTTAACAAAGAGGTGTCGTGTTTTACAATCAGTGAAAATCAAATCTTAAAACCATGAATTCTCCGACTAACTCGCAGAAAACAGGTTAAACAACTCTCTTTACGCCTTCTTTCGCCGGCCGATTCGACTCATTTTCTTCATTGATTCGTCTCTTCATCTATAATTTTTCATCCATCAAAGTGAACAAATTGAATATCGTTGTTTTAAGTTTCTGTGGAATCAGAAGAGATATAAGTTTTTGTATTGTAGATTGATTTGATGAGCCTACCTTCTTTTGTCTCAGACCTTGTAACAGTTTCGAGCGACGATGAGATTGATTACTCTATCAAACCAGAATTTTATGATTCAGACCTTGATGATAAAGATGAGCTATGGATGGTTAAGAAGAGAGATGGTCATACTTCTGATGCTGTACTTAGCTGTCCAGCTTGTTTCACAACTGTCTGCTTAGAGTGTCAGAGGTAATTTCCATTTTTTTCTCAACATTTGTGATTCATTACAACTTAGTAGAGTTCTCAATGTTGTTAGCATTCCCTTTGTTTATGCGTGTGCTCACTGAATAATAGTGACTTGCTAGGTCCTGGAATGCTGACTTGATGTTTGAGTTTTTCTGTACACCATTGTTACAGGCTCTATATAGTAGGCATATGATGAAAATTCAAACATTTTTTTTAGAAATGACAATCTTGATAGGATAGAAACCGCGTAGCCTGATCATAACGCTCATGCTGCTAAACTAACACAATACTTAATCTTTGTATTTAACTTGATCCGGTTGTACTTTCTTGAGCTGTTTGAATCAACTTGTTGACCTATGAGCTGTTTAGTAAGTATTACCTTGGGAATTCCGACTGAAACAACTAAATTAAACTTTGCAGGCACGAGCAGTATGTACCACAGTACAGGGCAGTGTTTGTAGTCAATTGCAGTGTAGGTAAAGACAGAGTTTCGCAACACAATACAACACCCTCCAAAGTTGGTAAACGAAGGAGAGATTTCCGAGGTGCAAGAAACTGGTAGTGCAGACAGCGAAAGTGTTAATCCCGTCTATTGCTCAGCTTGTTCCACGGAGATTGGGGTAGTTGACAATGAAGAGATCAACCATTTCTTTAAAGTCATCCCAAGCGAGCCTTAAAACAGACATATGAAGTTTTATCAGCCTTTTTGTTACCATTCCTCAACTGATTCTTCGGATTTTGATTTCGGTTTGTGCTTACGTTGCGTGTATAGTTTTAGGAGTAAATCCCCAAAGCCCCAACTTTAAACTTCTTTTAACCAAATATCTTGTTAGCAGTAATTCGTAAATGCAAATGTAATCAGGAAAAACAAAAATGTTTTATTTGCTGTAAATTAAAATGTTTTTCTAGGGGAAGTGTGTTTGACAAGTTTTTAATGTCATATCTTAAGGTTTTTCACCGAAATTTGATTTTTTAGTTAAATGTATAATCCTGCATGATTAAGATGGTTTTGCTTTACATATGATATCAAAGGGTCATGTATGGGGTCACATGGTATCATAAGAAGTTTATCATTGTTGCAAGCGAAGTCTTGTAGGCGATGACTTGCTTGATCTCGCTTACTATTTTGGAGATGGTTGTGCGACTAATAACTTGAAAGTTTTGAATAATAACAGCAAATTAAAGCAGTTTTGTACTCTTCGTTATCTTAATTCAAAACCTGATTTCTTTGTCTATATAGTCCCAAATTCATCAAAATAATATTTCACCTTCTAGTTGGCCTTCATTAGTATTGAGAATTGAAGATGTGCAGAGACCAAATCAAAGATCAAAAAGAAAAAAAGTTCAAGTTGTAACATGAGCTGAACAAAGTCTTGCTGGTCAAAATGGTGATCACGACAAAGGAGATGTTAACAAAAATGACAGATCTTTACCAACCAAAAACGGAAACTTGTCTTAGGTTGAGAATTTCCATTTACGAGGGATTTAGAAATTTTAGGTTAAGGTGAACGACAACAAGAGGCTGTTCATAAACGACATATCGATCTCAAGCAAAAATTAAAATTTGTCTTAACATGAGAGTTCATTTCCGAGTTCATTTCTGAGGTTAAGGTGTATAACCTATAAAAAGGTCGTAGGGTGTGTAGATGTCGTCCAACACTCTAGAGATATTGGAAGGTTTAAAGAGAAAAAACTTTTGTGAGCCATTGTTTTGAGTTGGTGAGAATTGTAACCAGTGGGTGTAAGACTTTTGAAGAAAAGTTTACATTAATAAAACGAGTTGAAGCGTTGGATTGGTGATCTACAATTAAATTTTGTGTGTCTTGGTCTCTATATATTTCAATTGGTATCAGAGCGGACCACTTAACTAAATCATGTGAGATCCTGCAGATAGTATGGAGAACATACAACAACTCGTGGCTGTCAGAGAACCGCTGAAGCTTGATCAAAACAACTATGGGTATTGGAAAATGCAGATGAAACAGATCATCTAAGGGATTGGTGAAGAGGCTTGAGGAGCTGTCAAATATGGATAAACACCACCAACTATGAAGAATGGAGTTTAAGATGTTTCTAAACTGATGAAGAGATGGACAACCAAGGAGAAAACAGAGTCCAAATACAATTCCAAGGCGTTGTTAGCAATCTTCAGTATTATGTCGTTGTAACAACAAAATAAGCATGGGGCATTATGTAAGTCTCGTTTGATGGAACCTCTAGCGTGAAGGGGACCATAATGGACACACTAGCCTTACGTTTTGAGTTTCTAACTATGGGAGAACGTGAGTGCATAGAAGTTTTCAGCAGTAAACTCAGCTTTTTATCTTATGAGGCATTGGTCCTAGGAAATACCTACAAGGATAAGAAACTAATGAAAAATTTCCTACGTTATCTTCCAACAAGATTACATGGACATCGGTCTACTCTCGAGGTAACTTAAAACTCTGACAATCTAAGTTTTGATCATGTAGTTGGTATGATGCAACCGTATGAAATTCAACTCAACAAAGGGATTAAACCTCATCTTGGAAAAGGAATTGCTCTGTTGGCTAAGGAAAAGGTCAAACCACAAACAAGTGATCTAGACGACCAAGTGAGATTGATCGAAATGAAGTACCTCAAGAAGTATGAAAGAGAATACAAAAGAGAAAACCATGTGTCCGCTAGACAAGTTCCTTAGAGAGAACAACAAAGATATGATAAACAATGTTTTGACTCTCAAGGATATAGCCACTTAAAAGCTAACTCTCCAACTGTCATAAGGAAAATGACACTAAAGTGTTTTGAGTGTCAAGTGTATGGACATATGATTTTAGATTGTGTAAGTAATTTAAAGCGGAATGACAAGATTGTGTTAGTAAACTGGGGTGGACTGACACAGAGGACGAAGATGGGGATAATGAAAATATGGATATTTTGGTCTAGTCGAAATATTTAAAGATGAATACTCTGCAGTTGAACACAATGAGACTAGACAAACATTTGTTGCTTAATGTGATCAAGATGTTGCAACTGACTATGACACAGAGGAAGAGGATGATATGAATTTATCTCTTGTAGATGAACTACAAATTGTTGTATGAAACCTTGTTGAATCAAAAGAGAAAAACAGCAAGCTAGTATTGGAAATTAGAGGTTTATGAGAGACAAGGTTTAAGGACTTGATACAAAATTATAAACAGAAATTACCAAAAAAGCAGAGCTTGAGAGTTGTCTCACTCAACAGCTAAAGAACATTAAGATGCTTTTTAAAGGCACAAAAGATCTAGAAAGAATTCTGCAAAATATGGGAGAACAAACAAAGGAAACTTGGGTTTGGGATATGGACTAAGAACACAATTGCAAGCATTGTCTTTTCTAAGGCAACATACATAGTGAACGCTTCAACGCCAAAACAAAAAGTGACAAGGATATCTTAACCAACATCTCAGAGGTCTAAAGACAAAAATATGACAGGTTCAGTAAGAAATACTACATAGACTACTGTAGTCAACTACCAAACTGGTGATACTGTGGTAAGTATGGTCATGTCAGGTCTCAGTATTACAAGTGATAGAATCTTCTTCGCAGAATCATGAAACAACAAAAGTACTTCAAGGATCATCAAAACCATGATAGGGTCTGCTCAGAAAGTCGAATTTGTATTGTTAGGTTACTTACATAGCAGATGATGATCACAACGACTCAAAAACAGAACATTGGTATTTTGACATTGGGTGTTCATGATACATGATAGAATAAAGAGGATATGTTGAACTTTGAAAACGTTTCCCAGAGAAATGCGACTTTTGGAGGAGGTTCAAAAGGAGAACTCAAAGGGAAATGGGTTACAGATGGGTATTCACGACCAAGGTTGTATAATGTGTACTTCATCAATGGGATAAAAGCACATCTCATAAGTATTAGTAAGTTTTGTGACTTGGATTTGGATGTGATGTTTAGTAAAGTGTGATGTAAGACATATAATGCACATGGAGTTGTGGTTCTTGAAGGTATGAGGTCAGGAAATGCATGTTATACATGGACACCAGAGAGTAAATGCATGAGTGAAGTTCAAGATAATAATGCACAATTGTGGCATCAACGATTGGGTCAAATGAACTCTCAGACAATGGTGAAGCTTGCAAATCAAGAAGTTGTGAGAGGGTTGCTTAAAGTTGGGCCATGTTGTACGGGAATAAAGTTGCCCTAACACTTATGGCTTAGATTGTCAACATTGCATGTTACATCATTAACATAGTGTATATTCGGAAAGGAACAAAAAAGACTCTGTTTGAACTGTGGAAAGGAAAATCACTAATTGTCAGTTACCATCATGTCATGAAGTGGCAGAGGTATGTTTCTTGGGTATTCAAGAACATGCACAATATTTCGAGCTTATAACAAACGCACGATGATGGTTTAGGAAACTGTGAATGTGGTATTTGATGAGTCATCATCTCCTTTACTAGAGATCCTTCATAAGATTTGTGATGACCAAGCACAACAAACGCTTGTCTCATATGCAGAACCAAAAATTCTTGATCAGCCACAAAGACAGATGCAAGTTCATAGAAATCACTCACACTTAGATGTTATTGGAGACATACAAATGGCTAAGTCACAAGAATAAGTAGACTAACTTTCAAACAACTCGCTAACGGAAGAAAATATTCATAAATTGTTCAATTTACCTATTTATCTTCATACATGGAGCCCCAAATACATTTGGAAGCTCTCCTTAATGAGTTTTGGATTGAATCAATGTTGGAAGAGATATGAAACTTCAGAAGGTTAAATGTGTGGAAGTTGTTGCCATGATAAAAATATGTGAATGTTGTTGGCACCAAGTGGATTTTAAGGAACAAAATAGATCAAAATAGAAATGTAGTGCACAACAAAGCTCGTCGTGTTGCAAAAGAGTACTCACAAGTGCGAGAAGTTGATTTTGATGAGACCTTTGCTCATGTAGCAAGACTTGAATCGATCATATTCGTGTTGGGCATGTGTTGTATACTTCAACTCAAGCTATACCAAATGAATTTTAAAAGTGCATTCTTGAATGGATGGTTATAAGAGGAGGTGTATGACGTATAAACCAAAAGGATTTGAAGATCCGAAACGTCATGGCTATGTGTACAAGCTCCAGAAAGCATTATATGGCTTAAAACAAGCTCCCAAGGTTTTGTACTAACGACTGGCAATATTTTTGACGGACAACAAATACTCTTGTGGAAATGTGGGCAAGACTCTGTTTATCAAAGAATCTGAATAAGATTTTAAGGTCGTACAATTATAGGTGGATGATATTGTGTTCGTTCCCACAAACCAGAGTATGGTTTACAACTGTGTTAAGATGATGACTCAAGAGTTTGAGATGAGTATGTGTGGATAACTAAACTACTTCCTAGGTCTTGAAGTGAAACAGACATATGATGAGATTTGTTACCCAAAGCACATATACCAAGAATCTGGTGAAACGTTTCGGCCTATCTTCTATCAAGGAATACAAAGCAACCACATAAAAGTTGGTTAAGGATGAGACAAGAGAGTCTGTTGATGAGCAACTTTACATGAGCATGATTGGAAGTCCGTTATATCTCACAACAAGCCGTCCATACTTGTGTTATGTTGTTGGAGTCTGTGCACGATATCAAGCAAATCCAAAGAATTCATATTTGTTTTTTGTTAAGTGGGTTATCAAGTATGTCAAAGGAACAATGAGTTTGGGTATCTACTTCAGTAAGGGCACAAAAAATAGCCTGGTGGGATAATGTAATGTAAATTGGGCAAGTTCTTTAGATTCCAGACAAAGCACAAGTATAAGATGCTTTTACATGGGAAATAACCTAATCTTGTGGCTGAAAGAGAAACAAAACAATGTACCAGTATTCACAACTGTGATCGAATACAACGACATGGGTAGTTGTTGTACTTAACTTTTATGGAAGAAACACATGGTTGCTGACTACGGTACTCCCTCCGAACCTTTACTTATACATTGTAATCATCAAAGTACCTTAAACATCGCAAATGACCCTGTCATGCATTCTTGAACTAAGCACATCATGGTCACACATTATTTCATTTGTGAACTTGTTGCGAAGAAACTAGTTATTATCGAGCATGTGAACACTAAGTTTCAATTGGCTGATATTTTCAAAAAATCCCTAGATTTTAATCGTTTCATTCAATTAAGATATGCCATAGGTGTTTGTGAAATTTAATCATCACATTCGAGTGTGTATAGTGTGGACATGTACATGCTTTGGATTTTGTTGTATAGTTCACTTATAATGAGTCAATGATATATTCTCTAGTTTTGGACACTATGGAAAACAACTACCTTCCATGTTGCTCTGTGTTGATTACGTACAAAAGGATGTGTTACTTTATATGAGGAGGTCAAAGAGCTGAGGAGAGCATATGTATCAGGTGGTTGAGAACTCAAGTGATAACTCTGCTACAAAATTGTGTTATATCACAGAGCAATGACATGTTGTACAAACACAGAGTTGAGAAGTCAAGTGATACTCATGTCCACTTTATGCATTCAATGGAGATGATCAATGAGTAGAAGAAAAAAATAATGAATCAAGCAATGAGTTAATACCATAAATAAATAAATAAAAAAGTTGCATTGCACACACAAATGTTTGTTTCTCCAAAGGAAATTCTAACTACCTGTTATACAGTGATATGAACAGAGTGCTACAAAATACACAGAACAAATGGTATGATTAATGAAAAACTAGCCACATAAGCCCACCACGTATATGTTTTAGACTTGGAACTCTGGTTGTGCAATGATGATTCAAGTAAGCCATGTATTTTGTCTCTTCGTTACACAACTTGATGTGAGCCTTTTCACATGTGTGTAAATAAGTGATGAATCAGACAAATTTTTTATTATATTTGATAGATTTGGTAAATGATTCCACATGTTTTGATATTGGCTTGCATCACTCACATTATTCTTAATTTTTGAGTCATATGATCCTTTATGTGGGATACACGAGTGTGTGCTACATATCTTTATTTGTTTAGGCTCGTATCACAAACAGGTTGCATAAATGCTTTTTGCCTTATGCCTAATCCACTTTGGCATCTCAAAGTTTTTGGAGAAAAAAATATTTAGGGTTCTCGCCCTCTTCGGTTAGAGATGATTCTTCTGTCATTGTATGCATGTATGATTTTTAACTCATTTATGATATCAAACAAGGGGAGAAGACTTCGAGACAGAGTTTGATGCATAATCATGGGGGAGCTTAGAAGGTTAGTTTAGCTATTTTGTTGCCTTATATTTTGAACCATATTGAAATCGTTGTTTATTTGGTTAATATTTGAAGGTATTGTATTTGTGATGAATCATGTTTTACCATCATGTTCCTTGTATGTGTCTTGTCTATGTTATGTTTTGAACATGTACAATAAGGTGTTGGATTATCAAATTGAGATAAAAATGGGGGAGATTCAAGATGTATGGAGACCAAGTCAGAGATCAAGAAGAAAAGACATTCAAGTTGTAAACTAAGTTGGGCTGGATCTTGTTGGCCATGGTGGTGATCACGACAAAGAGCTTTTAAGAGAAACGACATATCGCTGTAAAGCAAAATTAGAAATTTGTCTTAACTTGAGAAATTTTTTTTCCTAGAGATATAGAAATTTTAGGTTAAGGCGACTAGATCTTTGTTAAGAGTTATCTTAACTTGAGAGTTTCCTTTTTTTAAGGACTAGGGGATTGACCGGGCTACGCTTAGTTTTTAGTTTAGAAACATTTATGTGTAGTTTATTTGTTGGGTAACTTGTCAAATTTTGTGATTTGCGTTGTATTTCTGAAATGAAAGGTATGTGCATCAGAAATGGATAATTTTATTATTATTTGGAATGGAAAAATTAAAGATATGTTTCCCTACATATTGAACCATTTTTATTTGTGTTAAGCCAACTTATTATGCAATCATGGTGGTAGATGTGGTTGCAGGCTAGATTATTAATAGCATCTCATCATTTGAATGTTTGAAGGCAAATAGTGCAATTTTTCAGTTATGAGTTATAGTTATGAAGGAGACTTCAATCAGGATTCTGGTCTGGTTTTATTTATTATTTAAAGATAAAAAGTACATGTGTGAAATTATTTGAAGACTATACTTATAATATTATTTGAAGAATATATCTTTCATGAAGTAGTATTTATTTAAAAAATTATGTCATTGAAATATCCAAATTGCATAAGATGTTATTCTTTTCGAATAATTAGATCGATAAGATACAATAACCTCAAATCCTTTTATAGTTTGTCTAAATTAAGAGAAAGTGAACAAATTCTAGATATTAGAATTATTAGTTGGAGTGACTAAACGAAAAAATGACATGTATATAAGATATTCAACCCAATTATTTTGGGTGGTATAAAAATAAAAATAAAAAGTAACTATGAACATTCAAAAGTGGTGAATATGTATAGTTTCAATAGAAGATTAAACAACTTCATCACTGTAAATCAACCGACGTGTA